>JADDOH010010497.1:0-142011 GCA_016648135.1 Agrypnia vestita
ATGCAACACAGCAGTCAACGCGCGTTTGTTTATTTGCTTCACTCAATTCGTGAGGTACCCACCTTTCAAGCTTTTTCACCTTACCAATTTGCTTCAAGTGGATTAAAACAGTTTTATCACTAACACCGCAGCCTGCAGCTAACTTGGATGTGGTTTGCGTTGGATCCGCTTCCACAATAGCCTTCAATTCTTCATTATCAACTTTGGTCTCCGGCCGTCCACGGGGCTTGTTCTGCAGGTCGAAATTTCCAGAACGAAAACGTTGGAACCAAAAACGCACTGTGTTTTCTTTTGCGGCTCCGTCGCCATACACATCATTAATCCTTCGAGCCGTTTCTGCAGCACTGGTGCCACGGTGGAACTCGTACTCGTAAATAACGCGATATTTCAAGTTTTTCATTTTGTAAACTGAGTGACGCAAAGAAAAAAACAATTGAGGAAAAAACAAATGAATTATAATTTTCAAAACACAAATACATGAGTAAATAGCTGTATAAATTTGGATTTGGAATTCCTAACCAAAGAGAAGATATTTGAGATCAAATTTGCCAGTACGGAAAAACGTCAATTTCATATGTAAGGGCCTAATATTAAAATTAGGCAACCCACACAATATAATCAATCCCCTGTCCAAAACACGAGGCTCGAACAAATTGACAATATCATTTTTATTTTTTTAAATTATCATTTCATTGATAATTTTCTTGTATATTCAAATGCTGTTGGCAATCTTAATTATAATTAGAAAAGTTTGTATCTCTGAAGTAGCGAAATTTCGATATTTTTAGAGGACAACGAAATAAGCTTATTATAAGAATATGTCAACTGAAAACGTTGTTTCCCTCATGGCATATGAAGCTTTGAAATATCGAAATAACTATTAAAAAACAAGACGACATATTGTTTGTTTCTTATTTTCAAAAAGAAAAGAACCAACTAACTATCATGCCGTTTCCCAGCGTCACACTCTCACACCACTATTGACCCATCACTTTCATACATATTTTCATGTACGCTCTTCGCGAGTTAAAACTTTGAACAGGGCCATCCTTAAACATCAGTTTTTTATCTTACTTTTCAGTTTTTAAAACAAATTCTAATTAAAATGTATTTGTATTGCACTCTTATTTTGTTAACTAATATCTTCCGTATAAAAGGGTGTATAAATAAATAAATAAATAAATCAATAAAAATAAAATAAAATCACGAGTCACGCGCCGGGCTTGCCCCGCAACAGACTAAACGACGCACTACGGTCCGGTGAGGCTCTAGCGAACCAATTTAGTGCCACCGCGCTGTTAGACCCGCTGTTCGACTCGGTAATTTCCAAACTGTCCTATCGCACGTAGGCAAGAACCGCTCCATCAGCCACCGAGCCGCGCGCCTTGACAGAGTGAATTATCTTTTTCAGCAAACAATATAATGAGAAAATTACTGCCGACTGAAATTAATTATTTCGCCCTCAGTTTGCGGGTCGGCGACTAATCAAATTAGCTTTCAAGAAATTGGGTCATAGGCTTGATTGTTTGATTTTATTTGGGCTTGAACCGTATTTTAACAAAATTAATTCTTCGAATAAGTCCAGTAATCAGAAAGCTAAATATTTTCATCACGCTATATGCTCAGTAATCGCTTGAAAATGTACTAATATTTGATAATATTTTATTAAAAAAAGTATTTCTAAAAATGTATGTTATAAAAGAGCTAGTCCAGGCAGGTTTATAATTACAGGCAGATTTATAATTAAAAATATATCAATCAGAAAACAAAACAAAAATATCCTTAGTTATTGAGACTTTTGTCTGTAAGTCTTGGATTATCTTGAAAAAACTTATCAGTACATATGGAATACTATAAATTCATTCGCATTTAATACAAGTCAAATATAATGATCGAAACCTTGCAGAAAAATTCATGTTCAAATTTCTGCATGATTTAATTTCTGCAATAATTTCCTTAATTATTATTTAAAATTGAAGTACTTTAGAAATCCTACAATCATCTAACGTATAAAAATTATAATAATGCATGACTCACTTTTATTATAATAATATAATTATTATTTTAAAACTATTTATGGTTAAATTTAAAGTTTTTTTATTTTTGATGTGTCATTCCAATATTTACTTTGGTTATTCATTTATTCAAATAATAATTTAGTTACTCAAAATAATAAATAATATTTATTTAACCATCTGGTTTCAGGAATTATTTCAATCAGCAGATCTTAAATCGAAATATATTTTTCAATTTCCTAACTCTTCAGGTGTGTGTCTAACGTGCGGGGTACTTGTAAAATATTCCGATAGCATCACGAGCCCCGTCCGATTTTAAAAAGTTGAAAAATTGTCGAAAGCTGTCGAAGGGGTGTTAAGCGTCCAACAGTCGAGTCCAAAATACAGGGGGGTGTCTGTTTAAAATGGCCTGCGATTGATTAATGCACTCCTTCCGGCGGCCAGCGTACTCTTTCTGCTTCATGCGAAAGGGACCATGCCTTTATATTTATCTCCAATTGAGTAAAAATATAATACATCTTTAGTCAAATAAAATTCAATAACGTCTTCAATGACTGTATAATTACTTTATAGTAACGTTATTTATATAATTAAGAAAAAAACCCGGTGTATAAACCTCTAATATATTGAATTATCATCATGTTTCGGGGTCAATGGTCCCTTCATCAGGATACAACATTTACTTAATATTAAAATTCGAAGTGAAGACATAAAAAAAATATTAAAATAAAAGTTTGCTTCCAAAAGACGATTATTAAATTGAGAAACATCCCTTAATTAAAATCAAGTATTTATTTGTATGATAATTATTATTTGTGCGATGCTAAGATTTTTCTAATACAATTCTAGAATTAAACCTTACCTACGCGATGCGATGGCGAGATTATATAGTTATCCTATTATATATAAATCTAATGAGTGGAAGGTATCATTATTTAACGCAGAATCCTAAAAAGTAAACGTGCAAAATTTGGAATGGCATTTCAATTTAATTTTAACTCAATTTAATTTGAAATGGATAATATTTTTCATAAAGAGGAGTTTCTATATTTAGTGCATGGTCCTATAAGATTTTTATTCTGTATTTAATTTTGGTCAGTCAAATAATGTTGGATTATATAGATTTTAACATTATTACAAGAATTATGATTAAAGTGTAACTAAGTGTTAATTTTTTAAACAATTAAAAATTAACAATAAAAAGTTTCTGGGCCGAAAAAATTAATTTCAAATTTAAATAAAATTGCTTTTTTAATAAATTTCTTAATTAGCCCCAACCTTCAAAGTATGTAAGTTTGTTACCGTTATTTATTATTAACAAGGCGCAACGTACGGAAAATATTTTTAATAAATTAACGTATAATTTTCAAAACGATCGCTCCCCACTGTCACCAGTTCCATCGGGGTCGGTTCCGGGGTGGGATTGACGCCGGTGCATCCATCCCTTGTGCAGCCCGCCCTTAGCGCACCCACGCCTTCTGTAAAGGGGAACGATAAATAACTCACAAAGAGAGGCTATATTTCACCCGACCTACCTGCCGCCTACCCCTACCGACCCGTGGTACTACGGAAGGTAAAAGTTGCCCCGGTGTAGCCGAATCGTAGAGCCGTAGCGCCATGTGTCGTGTAGCATCCTTTGAATTACAAATTTCAAATTTAAATTAATTAATTAAATACGACAATATTTTGTTCGCTTATACAAAATGGCGATTCTCGCGAAAAACCTTTACAAACGAGAAACAAATAAATCACGAATATAATAATTTTCTCAGAGATTTACGGCATTTTGTTCGTCTAAATAAAAATATTAATATATAGGTAAATATTATATATATATAGGTCGTAGGTCCTTCGTCTTTGGAATTTACAAATCACGCGAATCTATTTTTGTTTATATCTTTAACTTTATTCGGTGATCACCAATTGGTTGGAGTTTTTTTTTCATTTTTAAAATTAATTAACTAATTTTCAACGTTATTTTTTGACACAATGTACAGCGTTAAATTTGTGCTTGGACATAATTATACATTTTAATTAAATAACTTTGTACAAACCACTGATATTTAACTCTTTTAACTCTACATCTACCGGGTTCGATACCACCGTATCTTCATCAGGACAACGTACAACCGACTACCCATCCTTGTAAACAAATCTTTGTGTGAAAATCTGTTTTGTGAAAAAGACATGATCCGTCAGAATTTTTCAAGACAGCAAAAAAAAATCTATGAAAGAAATTATCAATGTGTATAACGTACAAGGCGTATTTCAATATAATGTGACAAAGTTTTCTAATTGAAAATTATTGTTATTGAAATTACTGAATAAAGCTGTGTTTATTTATAATTATTATATATTATATTATGTCTTTTAGAAATATACTCTGTTAGGTACCAAATAATATTTTGAACAATATATGTGTGTTATCCTATCTCCTTTATCCTTCCTCTTCCCTAAACTGGAAACCGTCGGTAAAGCAGTTCTCTACTGGTGTGGTAAAGCAGTTCTCTTCGGTGTGGTTGAGCAAGACGCCACAGGTTCGGGTGTGTTTTGTTTTTGGTCGCCGCCAAGTTCGAAGTTTTCGGACCATTTACCGAGATCGTATCTCCTATTGTGTATGTGCCTTTGAACAAGATATCCAGAAGAATATACAGTCCACGAAGAACCAGAAAATCTACAGTCCACGAAGATCCAGAAAATCTACAATCCACGAAGGACCAGAAAGCGACGAGACTGGAAGAACCGCGGAATCTGGTGAGCAATTCCTTTTTCTTCCCTTTTTCATTGCATCGCAAGGCTGCGTTCGCATCATACTCTATTATATTCATCGTATTTAAAAAATATATTTTTTGGGCAAAATGGTACATTATATACTATAAATAAATAAATAATATAATCGAGTGAAAATTTTATGGAGTCGCTGATAAAATATCACATGCAACAAACGGATGATTGATTTTTTATATCTATAACAAAGTTTTCCTGAGTCGCTCTCCACGTGTCCACACTGACGCAACATATTTCCAAGTAGCAGACCCGCGGCACAAAGGCCCTATCGAACTGTCCACCATTGTTTGATCTTGAAAGGATAACAAGTTTCTTTTGAGCTTCTAATTGAGCAGTCCTCGGTGTCCGTTGTCTTTCAATGAGACCCTCTTGCGAAGAGATTTCAGATGTGTTTCCCGTCTAAAGCCACTAAGCAAACTTTGAAATATATTTCGTGGCCAATAAGCGTTGTCTTTTGATATTTTGGTATCCATGCGACGTCTTGGAGTCTTACTGCTCTTCGTGAACTCTTTTATTTATTTAAGTATTTTATATTTATGTATTTTAAGTAGTTCAGTATATTCAGGTAATAAAGAAGATGTTAAGATACCTACATTATTTAATGTTACTAGGGTAATAATTTCTATCATTTTCTTTAGCAGGGTAATAAACATCTATACCTATAAAACTCAATGTCTGTCTGTCTGTCTGTCTATTCTCTATACAAATCAACACCGTTTGTCCGATTCGATTCAAATTTAGCATACTTATGCTTTAGGACCCGGCGGGTAACATAGGCAACATTTCCCCCCTATTCTCATACCCCTTTCCCTCCCCCTGATATATTTTCGATGCAAATCTGTACCGTTTGACCGATCGGACTCAAAATTTGGAAACTTATTCTTTAGGACTCGGCGGGCAACATTCCCCCCTATTCTCGTACCCCTTCCCCACCCCTGACATATTATCGATGCAAATCTGTACCGTTTGACCGATCGGACTCAAAATTTGTAAACTTATTCTTTAGGACCCGGCGGGTAATATATGCGACATTTCCCTCCAATTATTATACCCTTTACCTTTTCCCTGATATATTTTCAATGCAAATCTGAACCGTTCGACCTATGGATTAAAATTTTGAAAACTTATTCTTTAGGACCTGGTGGTTAACGTTGGTGATATTTCCCCTCTATTCTTTTACTCTTTACTCTCCCCGTGATATATTTTCGATGCAAATCTATACCGTTCGAATCGAAACTTTGTTTACTCTGACAAATTTATTTTAAATTTAATCCTTAACCAGTGCAACGCCGGTTATGAACAGCTAGTATGTATATAATTCTGAATTAAAATTAATTATAAATTTGATTAAAATGAATACCCAAAAAAATGGTTTAATAATGGCCTAGCAAGCCGAAACAGCTGTTACATTTAAAATAACGCTTACTTTGCAGAACTTATTATGTAATATTCTTTATTAAAATTTAATTTATTTTAAATTTCATGAAAAGTAAACATGAATTCTACAAACTAAACACAACAATCATAACTATATATAATACCCAAAATGTTATCGCCATAAATATTTAAAATATCGTTTACTGCTTCTAATTTAATTTATTATTATTATTAATTATTTACCGTTTGATACTTAAAATATTGTACTTGTGTTTCCATTATGCGTAATATCTTAAGCGGCCATTATTCAAAGGAAATTTAACATCCAACATTGACGCGCTAAAAATATTTTTTCAAAGTTGAGTCGTCAAATAACTTTACGGAAGAAATCATGTACGGAGCTTTACCTAGAAATTTATTCGGGGAGCAGAATTTAAAAGAAATTTATTGCTTCTCTCTTTCTCTTTAAACTCATACTTTGAGATATACGGAAAAAATGCTGATTTCAGTATGGAAATGAACCACATACATTTGGTTCTAGTTTTTCATACGGATTTAAAGGATTTTCATTTCGGATGGCTTTGTTGAGATTTTATGTATTCAATATTTAAATTATGTAACTTTGTATTTATATTATTTATGTATTTTTAATACCAGGTTAGTTTTATTAAAAAATCTTTTAATATTAATGGTCTTAGATGGTTTATTTATTTTGAATTATCATTTTGAATGGTTGTTGAGATTCTGAAATAAATTGAACCAACAAGAAAGTTATTTGAATTATCCATGGAAAACATTTTAAAGATTTTATATAATTTATTTTCTTTACAGAATGTCATTGTTAAATTATGGTTTACGGTATGTAAATACGGCTAACGCTGCCAGCATATCTTTTATTATTAATTTTTCACAGAATTCTTTGAATTTATTCACAAATTTGTCCAAGTCTTCGAACTTGGATTAACTTTACATTCGTGATATTACATTACAGCGTAATTATATCTTTCTTGTTAAACGAATACACGATTGATTATCTACATACCTTATTTTTTTAAATTATGTTAAACATATTTGCGTGAATAAGACCATTTATTTCACTGCAAACTACCGATACATTGTTGCAAGTAAAGTATTATGATAGTAAGTATATTAAACTAATATTTTTAAGGTCTGGAAGTTGAACACAGTTTATGGGAAGTTTGAATCCGAAATTAGAAAAAATATGTTGATATGACAAAGATTCTTACGATGATCCCAGATGAAATCACATCTTCAGATAAAACAAAATCTGCTTCGTCAAGTTCTTGGTCGTTTGTTTAGCTTTTACGCATCAAAACCTGTCAAATGAATTCGGGAGACAAATAGAGGATTAACGTAGTCCAAGTGTGATATCGTTACAAATCATTACAAATCTCTTAGCCGCAAAGACCAGACAATTTTTCACAACTCCGTGTCTATTTATATTTCACTCGGATCTGTAGTGCTTACATGTTTGCTCAGTTGTCGTTCATAGAGAATCGATGGAGGTAACTTGTGTGTGCAGAATTCGTTACGGCAACTGTGCTTTTCGGATCCGCTGTGAGTAATAATCTACCTTTTTGGGTAAGGAAATTATGTTTAAACTATGTATATATACTTTTACATTTACATTTACATTTTAAATTTATACCCTTTATTTTTCTTTTACATTTAATCGTTTGTTGTTGTTTTAATTATGTATAAACCTGTTGTAAAAGGCTATTAAGCCGTGTAATTAATAAAATAAAATAAAATGAATAAATAAATAAAATATATAAAACTAGATAGGTACTAGTTTCCATTTTAAAATGTTTTCTTTCAAGCTTGAATATTTTTATATATTTTAAGTAAGTAAATAAAAAATCAATTTCCGAAATAAAATTAAAATATTTTATTGAAATGTTTATTACTTTTGTAATCGTCTATCACTTTGTGGTTATTCATTGAATATTAAATTAAATACAGGTTTATTTGGTTTTAACCATATTTTTGGTAGCACTAACCAGTTTCGAATTTATACAAGCAAAATACAAGAAATTATATTTTCTTACAACTTGTTTTTGTGTGATTTACACCACTTTGAACATTAAAAATTATGTCATTCACAAAAACAGGAGTTGCAAAAAAATATGCTCATATTTTGTAATTTTTGTCCTGAAAAGGAATGGCGATTCTCAAACCGATTGGTGTAATCAATAATTAAGTTATTCAAACCAAGTGAATTTGCGTTTAATTTAATTTGGAACTTACCTTAATTAAATTTACTTTCTTATAAGTGTAACGACTAAAAACTCTCTCTACTCTCCTAAAAACATTTTAAATAGGCGAAAATTTATCAAAACAGTATTTTAGGCCAATATTATAAATAATGTAATCATGTAACATCTTCATAAAATCACCGTGAATGTAATTTTTTTGTAATTTTGGTTATTCGTAACTCGTATATCGAAATATTTTATACCGTTAAATAATATAGTAGTTCTAGAAAATTATACCCATTAGATTGCTAATCCCAATTTACATACATCATAATTTTGAGCCAAAGCGGTCTGGATAAGGAAGTAAGAGCTCACAAATAAATAAGCTGGCTTTGATTTCTGGATATGGAGAAACACACGTCTGGAAAACCTGTACCAAAATTCGAATATATTATATAATATAAAACGTGCACCGGGCTCATACAGACATGCAGGCGATATGCAGACGCGACCAGATCTCAATTTGCTAAATACGACGTCAAAAAGGAGAATTCTTCGATTCATCGTCGAAAAAATCTTCAAATATAAAATGTACCTATTATATAAGAAAATTTTGCGAGATTTTGTGATGAAGACAGAAACCACGTAGACAGGATTGTGAAGAACTCGATAACCACCCAAATGATGGACGAAGATAAAGTTGGATTGCCTATTTCAGCATTTCGACCATTCCTACTAAAAGTAACATAACCATTAATTGTTATTCTAGAATGCATTTCGTTGATTTTTTATACATAATGTAATAAAACCTGGACGATTCGCAAGAGAAAGAAAGAAAGAGAAAAAGATTGAAACACCTGCGCGAACAGCCACACGGGTATGCGTGAGCGCATAGTGACATATGTCCGAGATAATGTTTAAATATCTGAGCTTTTTGCTGACCATTTTCATGAGTTTAGACCAAGAATCGTATATAGTTGGTATTACTTGTATGATAATAAATACCATAATTGTGACACAGTCTCTTTAATATCACGAGACATTATAATCCCAAATTCAACCCGAGAAACCGAACGCTTATCAGGAGGTAAGACGCGGTCACTGGCCCGACCAGGATATCGAATCAAATCCGGAGCTCTCGAAAGCAACTGGAGAACTTGAGAGAATTTAGAATAGTTGGACAGAACGAATAACAAATGATCATTTTATTGCTTATAACTGATTTTGTTTTATGTATATACTTCTTGAATTTTATGTAATTTTTATATAACATTAATAATTAATATATAACACGTGCTAGGAATTTATAATCATATGTAATTATATTTATCTTATATGTACTGTTTATACCTAATACTGTGTTGTATACTTATTTCTATATTATTACATTTTTATGTAAAAGTCTATAAACAAATAAATAAATATTGTGAAAAAAGTACAAGAAACCAAGTCCATTATACGCTGAGGGTCCGGGTTCGATTCCCGTTGAGGTCACAATAATTAATCTGTGTGATTTACTCAAGCTTGGGTGCTTTTGAGATATAACGACTCAATTATTGGATCTCTTGGCCTGTTTAAGCGTTTAAAAAAAATAATAACCATAGAAAATCAAAGAGGCCAATGGATAGGACACGTTCTTTGATACAACGCATACCTCAGAAACGTAATTTAGAGAAGAAGACAAAGAGGATAAAAATACATACACGAAACGATGAACATGGCAGAGTGCAGACATCTACAGACAACTTCTAGATGCAGAGCATATTCTGGCATAGTTCATTGCATAGAAAATAATTCAATTGGTCAGAGAGGCAGAACTTTTAAAATTACATATGTTCAATATAACAAAATTGATAGATATATTTTTTTTAAATAATGTTCTAAAAATGTACCAAATACATGCCAATTAAAATAAATTATAAATACCTCACAGAGACGAAGCTGTTTATATGGAAAAGTGTGTATTGAGTATTTACAGGGCTTACCGCCTGTAGTAAAGCTGGCTTGAGTGATCACTTTACTCAATGTATCGTTTGCGACTCTATCCAAGATCAGTCACACACTTGAATAAAAAAAAACGATGGAGCCTTACAGTAGTCGCACATGATTTGTATTGACATATCACAATTAAAAAATTTCAATTGAGCAGCAACAGAAATTAACATCAAAATTTAAAAAAGCTAATACCTATATATTTATTAATTATCAACTACAAGTAAATTGTAAAGTATGTGCATTTATTTATTATTGAATTTTTCCTCACTAGGTAGGTACAGTATATATCTGCATACGCATTTTGTTTAGAAATGTGTTTGGTCAATTATATGTTTTTATTTATTTTCATAGATAGCGGCAGTGTGCCGCAATACATATTGTATGAAAACTTTGAATAAATATTTTAAAATAATCGCATAAATTACATAAAATTTGATAATATAAATCATTAAAGGTAGTTATTGTTTACATTAATGTAAAAAGTATGAAGTATTTATTGAATAGTTTCGAAGATATAAGCCAAAATATGTCAAAGTTACAACATCCACACGCTTGACACCAGCCACGTAACATATATACAAAATCAGAAGCATTGGTTGTTGGAAGTATGCGTCTTCGCTGTGATGGCACTTGCTGGACACTGATTTATTTATAAACGATGATTTCCATCGCGCGTGCTCCGCGCGCGCCCATTGGTTAAATGAAACTGCGCGCGCTTCCCTGGCGTCTTATTTCCTGTTACGCATTTCCGTCCATTTTCACGAAATCGCTGCCACAGATTGCAGGAAAGCGAGAGGAAAGATGTTATACATCAAAAATGATATCTTTACTACTTACAATACTTTACTACTGTAAAAGAGGTCGATTTAAGTACACATGTACATCTTCTTTATCGACTGTCAGTAAATAGTTTTCAAAGTTTGACGCGAGTGAAACAAACCATTTTATAGTTCATCAATCCACCCTTATTCATATCTCCAGCACCATACGTTTTATAAAGTTTATACTTCAACCCCGCTTCTTTATCGGCCTTCCCGGGCCCGTCCTGTTGGAGAATTTATTCACTTTTATGACTCACTCCGAAGTCACTTTCTCCACACTAAAAGTGGGAAAAATTCCCGAGTCGCTACCTGCCCGTTTTAAACAGTCTGAAAGCGTCGCGCAACACACGGGCGAAAATATTTGGCACTAAAGGGCGAAATGAAAAGTGCAGGAAATATTCGATGGGGCGCAGGGGGTGGCAGGTTTACGGGCAATAGGGAGAGGGAGGTTTAATTAAAAATATTAACAATCTTTAACAGTTTTGAGATCGTGAAGGAAATACGAAATATGAACTGTGTAACGAACAAAAAATATTGTAATTCTAAAAAGTCGAGGGAAACGGTTTTAAATCACTTTTCTTAATTTGTTTACTGTAATCTTTGGAACTTAATTCTAGTAAGACATTAATATTTCTTTATTTTTATTATTGATAATAAATATTACTTTAGATGATGTCACATAAATACTATTTTTGTTGAGCCCCGTAAAAAAAAACCCGGAGTTCTTTAGAATAAGTCAGCATTCTAACAACTTCGGTTATTTTTCTCCCATCATAAGAACTTGTCGTACATACAATACATATTGTGCTGATATTTTTTTCATCATTCAAAATTATTTATTTACATATTCAAACATAATCGCACTACATTGATACACTAAATATACAGGGTGTAACAGATAAAGTCCACAATACTTTACAGGTAGATTCCTGCCTTGATTATGAGTCGAAAATGTTTTAGCAACATGACTTAAAATCAATAGTCATAATTATTAATATGCAATATCAAAGTTTGCATATTTTTTCAATATTTCTGGCTTATTTTTTACAAAACGTTGAAGTATTACAGATACTTATATCACGTACGAAAAATTTATTCGTTTTAATAAAAGTTAAATAAAATATACTTGTCTCTGTGAGTGTTTAATTATTTAGTTTTTTCTTTAGTATAAAAGGTAATTTTTAATTAAATAGTCTTTAATTATTTATTTTTATTAATAAATGACTTTCCATATGTGGACAGAATCCAGCAATGCGTTCTTAGAATATTGAAAATATATTTTTTTAAATAACAACAGATGTCTCTAGCAGAGACCAGTGCAATATATGAAATGTTCTTGATTCGAAACATATAATAGAACTTTCAAAAAATTTGATAATGTGTGGATGTTCTTACTATGGAATTGATGAATGTCGCATTGTGTAGAGTGATCACTTAACCCAGTTCATACAGATTATAAGCCCCGTGCCATCGTATAAGAGACTTCCATCCACTTTTCTCATATATAAATATCTTCGTCTCTGTAAGAATTTTATAATTTATTATTGAGTAAAAATAATCAATTGGGTTTGAAGTCAGTTGTTTAATTTTTTTTTAAATTTATTTACTATTTGAATTGTTCATGTTATTTACATTGTTCTTCTTAAGTTCGTAGCCTTTTAGAATTACGAGTCCTAAAAGTAAAAGGTTAGACTAATATCGAAGATTAACTTATGATAATACACCTCTCATCCATATTTATCCGTATTGGAAATCGGAAACAAAAATCGGTGTTTCCAGCCGAGATATCCCCAAGCGTGGACCGGCAGGTCGCCGTTGTGCTCTTCAACTTCCAGGCAGAGTCTCGGGTCTCAGATCGGATGAGTATTGTATATTTAGTTTCCTTTTACCTCCGTTTGAAAGGTTTTCCTCGTACGTTCGAGTAATAATGCTCCAGTTAAATAAATTAGTTCAGACAGGGCTGTTTGTAACGCTGGTTGTTCTGAAGATCTCGACCGAATACTGATAGGAAGTAGGGGGCAGCCAGGTTCCGTTAAATACCTTTTTTCAGGGGGCACTTTGGTAATTATCAATCAGATTGAAAGGTTCTTTCAATACACAAAACGCACCATACAGCTTTTGAGGGCTTACATCCCTATTCATTCATAAATGTATTGATAAAAAAATATTATAAAACATTTCAAAAAACGATATTTTCAATAGGACTCGAAGAACATCTTTTAAAAAGGTAAAATTTGTTGCAATGTAATATTTTATCAAAGTACTTTAAAATACAAAATGACGAACATCAGAAATTATTTTTAAATGTATCAATTATTATTAAACGCTACGCTTCCATTGAAACTTGAAGACGTTCAAAAAATAAAATTCATATTTCTTATTAAAGTACTCTCGCGATGAGGTGACGGCTTAAGTATTTCGAAGCCAAGCAAATAAAAAATGTTAGAAAGTATTTGAGAAATGATATGTACTGAAAGTTCAAATTTTTACCTCCAAGTTGAGTTTCGAATCACTCTGAAACTTTAGTTAGACATAGAGACGTGAGCTTCATATTCAATGTTTTTCGCACGTCCACGCTAAGTGAACATTTTCATGGGTGTTCATTTTAGAAAATAAATTACCACCTAGTTTAAAAAAATAACGAATCTTGCAGATTGATTTTAAGAACAGCCTTTTTGAAAATGAAACTTGTTTTGCTTTCCTTCAACCTAATTAATCAGAAATCAACTTAATGTTTCAGAAAATTATTCAAAAATTTATTGGTGATATAACATTTAGGCACATGGAATAATGTGATATTATCTTCAAATTGCAATTTATTTCCTTGTAGTTAAATATATTCTTTCTTCACAAAAGCCAAAAAGACAGCAAATTATTCACAAACCTTACAAAACACACATCTTACGAGTGCTGACATCTGTGTAACCATAGATACATGTGGTAGCCTAAGATAACATGTGTGTAACCAAAAATATTATGGTTATGTCCAAAACGAATATTCGAATTATTTATATCGTAGTGGTATGATAGAAACATTGTAATTACATACGTGTGCCATTCATTGTATATTTTAATGTCCGCTAGCAACACTTTATTTTTCACAGGGTATTTTTTTTTGGCAAAGAATCAAAATAGGGTTTTTGCTTTTATTTATCTTTATAAGGCATGAAAAATAGTGATAAGAAAAAAGACTGACAGTAGGTAAGAAATTGTCTGGGCTTGAAATAAGTGGTAAACTTATGCAGGCAATTGCCTCACTTTACGAGAGGTATACTGTAAAGAAAAATGATTCAAGATTAATAAAGATTTCACAGAAAAAAAAACGGGTGAAGGAGCAAAATTTTGCTTTTGGATGTATTAACTTAACTTATTTGATTTGTTTATTTGCTACTACTGGTCCTATACTACTAAATGTAATTTATGTAGCATTTTTTACTAATGAGCATGATTTACAATGACCATTATCTAGGATGACAAGATTTGTGTTGAAGTTGAAGTAGAACATTATTCGCAAAACTTGTATATCGTGTATCCAATAAATTCGTGTAAACAAAGTTATTTGAAATAAATTATAAAAATCTCACAGCTATAGAAGCTCACACCGTAGCACAGATGAATCTTTTAATATGGGAAATATATATGAATGCCTCTATTATTTATGTTTATGATGTATATTATGCTTATGATCTGTATGAGCTGGCTCAAGTGACCACTTTACACAATGTAACGTTCACAATTCTACCGTAATTAATTGTATAATTTATCAATGTATCAATTATAGAATTAATATTAATAATTATCTCTCTGCGGACTGGACAACACCCAGCAATTGTGTTCTCAGAGCATACATATAAAAATATTGTTTTAAAATTATTTGACTTAATTAATTAATGATGTGATCACTAAGTAAAAACCTACCATTAGAAGAACAATTCAAGAAAAATTCACAAATATACTTTATCAGGGGCACAATTCGATATTTTTAATTCCCACAGTGGACGCTCTTGTCGCCTACCAGTTCGTCGGTCGGAGACGAACCACGTGGCAATAGTTTTGTGTCTCTGCCACTTTTCAGTTCATTTTATTTCCGCCTCTAATGGACGGCTTAGCTTCGGGCATGAAAAGTTCTTTCAGAGGGGACCCGAAACACACTTCACGCCACTCGATATCCGTTTTTCAAAGCGTTTTACAGCCTCCACGAGTCCCGCTGTAACGTAGAAAACTTCAATTACCAACTTAGTCCACTCGCGACAACCGAGTTTTTAAAATCAAATTTCAATTTAAATTTACATTTTCCATACTAGCACTGAAGCGGTATGCAAGTTATGCCTTTGCGTTTTTTATACCAGATCCTAGGCACAAAAAATTAAAGTAAGTAGCATTATACAATACAAATTATTTTATTATATAAATATACATTTTTTCTAATTGGTTCCAATTCAAGTTCAATTATTTTTGGGTCGATTTTTGACGACCCAAAAATTGCGTTTTTTTTTAATTACAAAGAATTTTTTTTATAAAGAAAAATTTGTTTCAAGAACACTTTGCCGTAAAATGCTCTTTTAGCCCATTTTTACTCCCTTTCTTTTAACTCGTAGCGTCTGCTTGCTTGCTTGACGAAAAAACTTTGGATCGATTTAACAAATAAAATGATAAAAACCTTGTAAAAAATGACTTTTTTCAATTGTGTAAGGTTTTTATCATTTTATTCGACTTGTATTAAGGCGAATGAATTTTTCATAATCGACATAAGATACTGTAATGATAGTTCAACTTTTTTCAAAAATAAGTAAGAAATATTGGAAAAAAATGCAAACTTTGATATCGCATATCTCCATAACTATTGATATTAGGCCATGGTTGCTTGAAAATTTTGGACTCATAACATAGTCAAGAATCTACCTGCAAAGTTTCTGCTGCTAGCTCTGGTACATCCTTTATATGGTTAAAAAGGTTAGTAGGGATCGAAATCTGAACATCGTCGAAGTAATTTTAAGTTAGCAAGTGAAATAAATACAGTTGTGAATTTATTATTTCCTTTCGTGCGTACCGACGCTCTCATGACTCTACCTCCCACGCAGCTGGGCAGACGACACAGGTCGAATATTATTATTTTTAAATACGACAGCTGTTAAACTCAAAAGTCGTGTAGTTTTCTGATAAATTTAATAAGATTTCTCCGTGCACCACCTCCTCATCTCTTAGCGCCTTCTTATCGTTTGGCGCGGATATTTGTAACTCCCGCATCTTCTCCGTTTGAATTTCTCTCTTCCTGCATATCTTAGGGAACTCATTCGTCATGTGTCCGGGCTAATATATGTATTTTGTTTTACACTCAGAAAAATTGACTAACCCACGGAGGGCCGCTTGCCGTTCCACTCCAGCGCTAAAAGTCTTCTCGATATCTCGATAGATAAAAGGATATCTCGACGAAAAAATGCAAACTTAATTACTAAATTGATCCTTTACGCGAAATTTAAGTATTTTCTAAAAGGTGCTTGATAATAAGAATAATATTTGAAAAAATATATTATCTATATTTATGTTATTGCACTTATTTTTACATTATTACAAGTATTATTGCACTGCGTATTGCATATCAGTAACAGAACGTGACGATAGGACAGGTAAAAATTAGAAATTAACTAAACTGTCATGACTATGATTACGTGATAGATTTTTGGTTTTAACTATGATTAGTAACTTTTATTTACCTGTTAAAGGTTTAATGTAACGGTGATGGCGAGTAATCAATTGCCAATCATTATTTTACAATCGAACATTCACTCACAATCACATTTAGGGAAACGGTTTAGCTAACGACTACCGACAACGTTTGTTTATTTTAAGGAGCCAAAAATACCTCTAGTCAAATAAATTTGATTACACTTAAAATATTTATGATTCTTTCAGTGAGTGTATTTTTCTTGACTTAATGTTACTAAGATAGTATTTTGTTTCTAATATGCTCGAGCTATAAAAAGTAAGTTTACTCATACAATAAATATATTTACAAATTTAAGGCTGTGACTTCTAACACCGTAGAATATTAATTAGTTAATCTATTAGAGTACGCTTAGCTTATCCTACTACTAAACGTTATTTAATACCCTTAAAAAGTGATACCCCTTAAATAACCGTACTACGACACGATAAATGACGTAGAACAATAGAAATAAGAAAATATAAATCTGGAAATAATACGAGATATATTTCAGCTAGAGTTTTTATTTTCACTTCTACCCGGCAACAGATGTCACAGAAAATAGACCGAATAGAATACCTTTATATAGATAGGGGAAGGTGGTGTCAAAAGTAACAAAATAGACATTCTGGTTTATAACAAAATAATTAACCGGTTAAATTACCTGTTTTTTTTTTTCAAAGCACTTCCATATATTTAGGAACTAAGTGTATGGTTAAAAAAATTGAAGGTATTAAGAATTTTTGTTTATTTGAAAATTAAAAAAAGAAGAAAACTGTTACATTTGACACCACAGTGGTGTCGATAGTAACACTCGTGGTGTCAATTGTAACATAAGTCGCACAAAACATAATGTATCTACTTATTTTTATTAGGTATATTTTTATGTACTAAATGACTATAAAGTTGTAAGATACATAAAAACAAAACAAATTATCTAATTATAGAAACCAAAACTTATAAAATAATTAGAAAAAAATCTAATTTAATATGCTTCCCTAAAATAATTTTAATACCGTGAAAGTAGTTCAAATTGCTCAATCATTATCAGATTCACAATTGAAACACATAATTTAATTGTTTGGTTTGGGCACAATTCTCATGCGCCCATAATTTACAGGAGGAACACTGGATCCAACCCTCTTTGCTTGTTGAATATGGTTTGGTACAAATTAAACATAAAGCATCATCAGTTTCTTCTTTTTTCTCGGTTATTATACAAGTTTTTGTTCTTCTTTTACCTTGCTTATTTTTTGCAGCTTTGTTACTCAATACGAAGGATTCCTTCTGATAAATGCAATCAGCTAATCTTTCGAAGCCATACCAACTTCATCCCAACCAGTGGGATATGTCAGAGTTGAGTTGTTGATGTTATTGGAGTAATAGTTGTTGATAATTTATTTTGACTAACAAACTAACTAACCATCACGCCATTTCCTCGCAGGGGTATGCAGAGAGGAATGAACACCACACTCTTCTATCCTGGCACACCACTTTTGCTTTGGCCACATTCATACATCTTCTCATACAAGTTCTACGATTGTTTGCGGCTTTAAATAGGGCCATCCTCAAATACTTGTAGTATTTGATCGTGCCAGGTCTTTCACGGACGCCTTCTATTCCTATTGCTTTCAACACTCGCCTCATATATGCATGAGCCTCATGCAATTATGGCCAAAAAGAATTTGTCAAAGGAAGCAAGACTAGCGGTACATAATAGCGTTCTAGTGCCAACCCTGATGTATGGAAGTGAAGCCTGGAATTGGCAAAAGAGGAATGAAAGTAGACTGAATGCGGTGAAAATGCGGTCACTATGACGCTTGTGTGTAAAATCTTTGGTCGATAGAGTGAGGAATGAAAAAATTAGAATTTATTAAAATTCATAGTAGTCAGATAATTCTTTTTCTGATTAGATAATAGCTTGTTGTGGGGTAGATATCCTAATACTGAGACAGATCCATCTTTTTTGATGCGTTCCATGTATCTATGAGGAGATACGTATCATATTTCGATATGCTTGGCTGCTTTTCTTATTGACACGTTTCCATTTTTTTATAAAATTTTTTATAAAAGTGTGCCTTCTCAAAGGTTTCTTTGGATGTTTTTCCCCTAATTGTCTTTCGTTCTCTAGGTTTAACCATTTTTAACAACCAGGAACCCAAAATGACATTAACTTCCAATTACATTACATTATTATCTCGAAAGTGTCAATTGTAACATGTTACAATTGACACCCTTTACACTGTTACAATTGACACCTTTCGCCACATTGCATTAAGGTTATGTTTTATCTTAAACTATTAACAAAGCCGTTAAAAGATACACACATCATGATAATAAACAATATTCTGAATACTAACACACAATAAAACAATAAAAAATACTTACAATTTGACGAATACAAAAAGATGACTATTTAATGATTTTTTTACTTCACTAGGCCGAAATACGATGATATCCAATATACCGATACTTTCAAACTGATTTTAACGCAAAATGGCGTTCTTTGATAGCTATTGATCCCGTCTAATAGACGGTACTGCTTGTTCCATTAAATGACCATTATTTAAAAATATACGGCGACTGTTACAATCGACACCTGTTACTTTTGACACCACCTTCCCCTACCCTTTATTTCGTTGCGTATAACTGGTTCCAACTTAAGTGTAAAATCCTAAGATCGTACCAGTATGAAGAAAACCGGAAATATTATTATATTTTAAATATCATTTTAAAAATATATAAAATAGGATACATGTAGGTAGATTACCTTATTTTTTATTTTAAAAATAACATTACTAGTGTTATTTTGTTTTAATTTTTGTAAGTCATAAGTGTGATATTGTAGCTAAGCATTGGCTTGCAATACCGTGTCGAAACCTTAGCTTAGCTTAGCGTAGCTTTCGTTATGGTATTGACCGCCATTACTTAACCACAACATCAACATTTATCAGTACACCAGCCTGATGATGAACCCTGCCATGAAATCCGAAACGCTGACCAGAAATGGAAACAGAATACCACAGCAAAGGCAAACCAAAATATTATGAATGGCCGTGAAAAACTAAGAAAATTTCCAAAAGTTTTATGATGTATGTTGGTGAGAATCGATAGCATGTAGCAAATGCAAGCAAAAATACTGTCTTTTACTAAAGATTCTGGGAAACAAATATTAATTACTTCTTCTTCAAAACCAGCAAAATAATTTTGTGGTGACATTATAAATATAATTAATAAAATTAATTATTAATTAACAATATTGATTAAATAATCTATCTTATGAAAAATACTATTTAAAATTCTAGCCGTAATCCGTGGCTAGGGCTAGTGTTTTTATTTTCGACTGCATCTGTGTACAACTTCATTTCAATTGTGCTTCTATTTTACCTGTTTGCGGGCACCAAATCGTTCTGAACTGAATATTTTCCCACTGAAGCCGTACGATATTAGGTAATTTTTACATCTGCGAGTTTAATGTAGTTGGCTCGTAAATTTTTCGTACTATGGCTTCTTTGAAAGGTGTAGTTTTTGGTGAAAATTGCACGCACATCACTTACAGAAATACTAATTCCATAATTTCTGACATATATACTTGTCAAATGTCAATTGTTTGCGATCGTCGGTTAAAATGATGACAATGAGTTCAGTAGTTACAACCAATAGTATAAATTCCATCTGTTTCTGTTTATATTAATTAGTATATGGTGATTTGTAAAGAAAGTTAGTTTTTAACACGGTTTTAACATGTTGTATGCATTGTGGATACGTTTTTTACGACAGTGTCAGAAGCTACAGAAGCTTATTTTGGCGAACGTAGTGGCAAGAAAAAAAATTGGCTAGCCCCTAACAAGCACATGTACCATGACTGTACCTCCTGGTCTCCTAGAGTACACCTCGTTTTATTTTTTTTAACGTTTAATTTATGTTTTTAAATCGTGCGATATCCGCCTTATCTAAGACAAGTATTAGTATCATCTGCATTAATTAAATTGCACCGAAACCGAAACAGGAGTAGTTTTCATTCTATGTGATTCATATTATGGATGCATAAGCAGAGGATATGATAAAAGAGATAATATAAAAAAAACACAACCCATACACTCTGGTTCGCCCCGCTCCATCTCATATGCAGATCGCTATATTTTGTTTCGGTCCCTTCAAATATCGTCCGAACTTCATTTCAAGTTAAAATGGTGTTTATTTATGAAATAAATTTTGTTGGTGGCCTACACAGATAACAAACACCCCCAACCGCGAACCTCCCATAAAATGCTACGCACTTTTTCAATGGAGTTTTGCGACACATTGTGCCTGTGCGGGAAGCCTGCGAAAAAACATATTCCATTTTCAAAACTTTTTGTTCGGTCTTATAAACAAATATACAACGTGATGCGTCTCGATTAAATGTTTTGAAAATTGCCAAAAAGTATCAATACCCGCTCGGATATTTCTTGATAAATGTAAGGTGTAACATGAGTGTGTAACATAATTGTTCCTCGCTGACGGTGCACTTCTGGCCCGCTCACACTTGGCGGAAAGTGCTGACTAATATTATAGCAATACATATTGTTGATTGATTCTTTCAGGCGGCAAAAGCGATTCAAGAATTCTATTAACTTTTTACTTTTTCGTACACCAATATATTTACTTTTAGTGTTATTATTTGTTAAGTATTCTTCGAAGAAGTCGGCTCAATGTTGTTCCGAGGAAAATATTTGGATTGTGCAGTAAACAGCTCAAAATTTTTAATCAATCAAATAAAATTATATTGGAAACTAACGGGCCTTTTAAAATTGGTTAATCGAGTTCTTTTTTCCAGGCATCGGTTAACCAGATTTTATGAAAGCAAAATTAGTACATTTTATATATTACTTCAAATAACAAAGAAATTAATCTAAATTTTAATTATATGTGGGAAATAAAAGCAAAGGCAGCAATATAAAAAAAATTTAAAAAATGTTGTGAATGCAGTCACTTAGGATTACTAATTTAAAATGAACTGAATTCTATATTTTAAGTATCTATCCCTACAAAAATCATATTTCCTATAAATTCATAGACTATATTTCCTCTAAAATCTCGAATTCTGTACATTATAAATAAGTAATCCGCGATGTCTGCATTCAATTTTTTTTTGATGTTGCCTTTATGCCCCACATATAAGGTGGTCTGATAAGTCAGGACGTTTTAAAAAATTTGCACAATTAAGACAGACTTTCGATTAGAATTCAATTAATTTTAAAGCTTGCCAGTTGGAAAAGTATTCTTGTTGATGATGGAGAAGGCATTTTATTTTCAGAACCTGCCCACTACCATCGAGATTTTGAAAATAAATTATTTTATAAAAGTGAAAAAAGCTATGTTCACTATGTTGCAGTTCGGCGCTAACACTTGGCGCTGGCATCCATTTTAATAAAATTTTCTTTTTTATTTTAATACTTTTTGTGTCAAATTTTAATAGGTAAAGTAAGTACTTATTTTCGAGCTCCCGTCAAATGCAATAATCTGCCTGCATTTTGTGTCAGAATTCGGAATCGGTTTTTACTCTAATAGTTATTTTTTGGAAAGTTGTGCGACATATTTGTCACTAACGTAATGTAATTTAACTGCATTCAACTGATCAATTAATAATTATAATTATAAATGTATCATAATTATAATTATGACGCATTTATGTTACGCTTAGATTGAATCCAGACTATATAAATATTCCTCACCAAGAAATGACCAATAATTCATTTTTGTTTTCGTTCGGATCGCTCCCACAATTATGATTTATAATGTCGTCCTTCCCCTCCTGTCATAAGCCCTCCTCTCCGTGCGTTCCACCTCTCTTCCCGCTTTCTCCTTCGATCTTCCATATTTCCTTTCTTGTCTACGTCTTGTATTTCTTCCTCTCGCAGCAGCTGTACCAGACGTCTTTATGCGGTGTGCAACGGCAGGAGAGGGAAAGAAATAGTATTTAAATGAAAAAGCAAGGAATGCCGAAACGCAACTGTTATTAATGGAATTTAGGGATCAAATGCTGCGAAAGGATTTTAGCAGGCGCCAAGGAAATATACGTATTAGCGTTCTTTTATTTTTCCTTTCTAAATGAATAAATATGAGCTTCTCATTTCATTATTTTTCCTCGTCTCAAATGATTTAAGTATTTTATTTACAAAGGAAGCTCCATTAAAATAATCCCTCTAAATTATTTTACGAATGCTTTTGGTCACGCTAGTTTGCTTTGTGCTTTCAATATTTTGATAACGAATCATTTTACTGCCTAGACACTTTCTTTCCAAGGAAAACTAAAAAAGGAATTAAATGGCCACAAAAAACCGTTGCGGTTGTAAACTTTGTGTTGTATTTAATCTTCGGTAAAACACATAAAATCGAACAACATCGTAAGATACGGCGAAATTTCCCCCACCTAAATAAATCGGAATGGCACAATTCAGAATGTTTACATAGTACTCTGAGATGCAGCATCTTTTATCGGATACTCAACTCATCTCGTTCAGTACTTAAAGGAATCTCCACAGTATCTCGGCAGGGTTGTCGATGTAATCATCCGGAAACCTAAAATGTGGTTGTCGTGTTGGCAGACAATTTTTGGATACAAACATTTGAACAATCTTTGAAAACTATTTAAATCTATGAGAATTATATGTTAATAAAAAGCGTGCACTAATCCTTATTTGCATCTGTGAAATAAAGAAAATTATTACATCTTAAGTTTTCTATAAACTTAATCATTACTTCACCTATTCTTATTTATCACATTTTTTATGTTATGTTGTGTTGTGTTATATGTTATTTAGTATTATCTCAACCCATTGGTTGAAAGGTCATTTTGATTTACAACAATAAATCTCTGAGTGCTTTTACCTATTATATTTCTTATAAAGTTAAACCTCGGAGCAACTTAGCTTTTATTAAATACAATACAAGACAAAATAAATGTACAATTTATTGTAATCTTTCATGTTTAACATCGTGTGGGAGATTAACTGAAATCGTACTATTGTATTGTATATATCGTTATCCATTTTGCTTATTTGCACTTTTTAGTGACATCGATTTAATGTAAGATAACCTAATTTGAAGTCTGCAGCATGTGATTGGATAAAAAATAACCTTGTGCTGCCAAAGAAAATCGATAACATTATCTTAACCATGGAAGCTACCATATAATTCAGGCTATTATTTTTCTGTTTATATTGTTAATTAATCAATCTTAACAATTAACAAACTACGCGAGCAAAAGCAATTGACCAATTTATTTCACCATTGAGAATTATTTTCAACATGATTTTGAACCCTTCTGAATGTGTTTTACGATTAAAATTTTTAACTTAATTAACTTTTAAAATTAATTATTTTTAAATTTTTTAAATGGATTTTTATTTGAACATTTAAATTATAATATATTGCACTATTTTATTATATTAATATTTTTCATGTAAACATCTGTAATGAATAAATTAATTAATCCTTTTTTTAAAACTGAATTTTTTTATTTATTGAATTTTATTTTAACAAATTAAAGTAACTAAATATAATAATTTAAGTTACTTTGTACAAAATTAAGTTATATGTATAATCACACTTTATTACGCCTATTGTACATTCATATTATTTCCTGTATAAGCCCCTTGGGCGTAAAAATTAATTAATAAAAATAAATTTAAAAAATAATGTAAGAAATATTTTTTGTTTTCAAGTATTTCGTACAAATTCGTACTCCATACAATATATTGAGCTAATCCCAAGCGGTTTATATAATTTTGCTATAATATAGATTCCAGTATTATTTCTCGCATATATGCGATACATTTCATCCCATAAAGCCAATTTGCTTTGCCATAAAATCTAATACCTTTGCGATTCAGTAAATCTAAAGTAATTTTCTCCATTGTTTTCTCACTTTTTGTTGCGTAAAATAAAAGTAAAATTTTCCTGAAAATGATTGTACATTTTTCCTTTATATGAAACATTCGGAAAGTCCGTCCCTAGCCGATACTAGCAAAAACCTAATGTAAATCACGGCTCAGGGGTGCTGGCTAATATCCCCCGCTGCGAGAGGCCCGGAGCAGAAGGGGAGGGGGTTTGTTAACACACCATCGGATTTTTCATCTCATGAATTTCAGAACGATTCGCTCTCTTGAAATAAGAATGGAGAAGCTCCCGCTGAAAGGGACCACTCGATCCAGCCCCCATTGTGGATTCAGAGATTCAGGCACTCCCTTTGTGTTATCACTTTTCAAATTTTTATTCATGTCCACGTCTGTCACTCTGTGCACTCGTCTTTTGTGCGCGACTGCCTTTGCTCCAGTCAGACGGCGAAAAAACCGCCTCCGAAAGCCCTAAACACGGCTAATGACAATCTTTTGGAAATTATGCTCTTTTAAACAATGTACAATGCAGAATGATCTTAAAACATTCCGTGTTTCTTTGCTAATATTGAACCGTACCCTGAACGCGCTTAACTCATCTCTATCGATTGCATTTGATAATCTGGACCGCGTAAATATGAACATGGCGACCACAAATTCCGCCACTTTCCCTGAAATGATATAATTAAACGTTTTCATTCACTTCGCAAAATTTCCATGCAAATCAGTCGTACGATTTCATGGGCGGGCCGCCTCGCCCGCTCAAATTGTATAAACCAATTAATGAATTTCGAAACGACGAGCTTATACATCTGCACAATTTTAGCCACACATAAAACTTCATTAAAAGTTCCCGGTGCCACTTTAAAAGTGAGCGTAATTAAAACGCAGCAAAGCAAATTTCCTTAAAGGAAGTGTAAAATCTCATAAGATTAAACTTCGCCGGTTACCCCCCCTCCGCGATCTGCAGGCGCGCCCTCGCCCCCAGATTTGGCGCGATTTGTGTTTTGTTATGGGATATTTATCGGCATGTTCCCACCCGCTTCTATTTCTTGGAAACTTGGATCGCGCTGCGGAAGATGGCCGATTTCTAGAAAATCTTTTGTGTTTCCGCTAATTAGTTTATGCAGTCGCGACAGTTTTCTATACGCTTTTCCACTTCAAATATTCAATATGTACGTCCCCTCTATCGGGGCTTCTTTGAACGCAGGGGGTTATTTGATCATCGCTCACACTTTTCAAATTTAAGGCCATAACGTTTTTGGTGCGGAATTTTTTGATATATAATCTAAATAAATAAAAAAAATGATTTTTTAATTTGGTTGTATTAGTCTGAGTGATGATATTTTTTAAGCGAGTTTTATTGATTACGCTGATAAATGCAACCTGTTTATTTGTTTCATTTCTATGATTTCAAATTATAAGTCAGTAGGGTATGCGCAAAAACAAATGTATTTTCTTTCCATTTTAAACAATAACTTAATATGATTCTCGGGCCTGTACATGTGGCCCGGGAATCTTATTGCTGACATAATATAAAAATTTATATTTTAACACAATGATTTATATACAACGTTTTATTCCACTAAAATTAGTAGAATAAAACGTTGTGTATAAATCATTGTGTTAATCATGAACTTCCACTCTGTAAACGAAACAACGCTTAACTTATTTATATTTTATTACGATATTTTTTTTAACCATCCACTGGACTATAATAACTATAATAAATAAATAAAATCGCAGAGTTGACGTCCACTGCACATTGTGTAGTAAATACGAATACACACATATATATATATATATATATATATATATATATATAAATATATATTTAATTTCTTTGGGGGTAACCCGCATCAAAATCTCATCACCCGTGAAAACCTTTATTATAACATAATATATAACATAATATTTTTATCGATTGTTGCGCGGTATGATCGACAATACTGAAATTATGCAGAGCATTGGTTTGTATGTTCCTGATAATTACCTTAGACATCGTCAGCATAGATTGTTTCACATTCCAATATACAGGACCAACCTGCCGATGGTTATGCCTGTTGGAAAAGCTACAGCTATGCTGAACAAGATCGCTTTGGATATTGATATATTCCATGTGTCTGAGGGGGTTTTCCGAAGCAGGATTCTCCTACACCTTTGACCAGATTGTACAGGTCACTTTTAATTGTTTAATAATTGTTTAATAATAAATTAGTATTTTAATACACAATATGTATATGTGTGTGTACGTATGTATGTATATGTATATGTGTATGTATGTATATATAAGTGTTTATGTATATGTGTATATGGATGTGTATGTATATGTGTATATGTATATTTTTAGATGTAAGTTAATAATATGTATGCATTGAACACAATGTTTGTAATGTACATATTATGTAATAAATAAAAATTGAAATTGAAAAAATTGAAATTGAAATTGAAATAATATTAGGTCCTTACATGTGAAATTGGCGTTTTGCCGTACTGGCAAATTTGATCTCAAATATCTTCTCTTTGGTTAGGTATTCCAAATCCAAATTTATACAGCTATTTACTCATGTATTTGTGTTTTGAAAATTATAATTCATTTGTCCTCAACTGTTTTTTTCTTTGCGTCACTCAGTTTACAAAATGAAAAACTTGAAATATCGCGTTATTTACGAGTACGAGTTCCACCGTGGCACCAGTGCTGCAGAAACGGCTCGAAGGATTAATGATGTATATGGCGAAAGTGCCGCAAAAGAAAACACAGTGCGTTTTTGGTTCCAACGTTTTCGTTCTGGAAATTTCGACCTGCAGAACAAGCCCCGTGGACGGCCGGAGACCAAAGTTGATAATGAAGAATTGAAGGCTATTGTGGAAGCGGATCCATCGCAAACCACATCCGAGTTAGCTGCAGGCTGCGGTGTTAGTGATAAAACTGTTTTAATCCACTTGAAGCAAATTGGTAAGGTGAAAAAGCTTGAAAGGTGGGTACCTCACGAATTGAGTGAAGCAAATCAACAAACGCGCGTTGACTGCTGCGTTGCATTACTCAACCGGCACAATAATGAAGGGATTTTAAATCGAATCATTACCTGTGATGAAAAGTGGATCCTGTACGATAATCGGAAGCGCTCATCGCAATGGCTGAACCCTGCCGAACCAGCCAAACCATGCCCCAAGCGAAAATTGACTCCAAAAAAGTTACTTGTGAGCGTTTGGTGGACTAGTGCTGGTGTCGTTCACTACAGCTTTCTTAAATCTGGCCAGACGATTACGGCAGATGTCTATTGTCAGCAACTGCAAACCATGATGGAAAAGCTAGCTGCTAAACAACCGAGGCTGGTTAATCGCTCTAGGCCACTGCTGCTTCATGATAACGCTAGACCACACACTGCACAACAGACGGCTACCAAATTAGAGGAGCTTCAATTGGAATGTCTAAGACATCCACCGTACTCTCCGGACCTTGCCCCAACAGATTACCATTTTTTTCGAAATTTGGATAACTTCTTGCAAAGGAAAAAATTCAACTCCGATGGGGCAGTCCAAACCGCCTTCAAAGATTTTATTGATTCCCGTCCGAATGGTTTTTTTAGTAAAGGGATCGATGAACTACCTATGAGATGGCAAAAGTGCATAGATAGCAATGGTACATACTTTGATTAAATAAATATATTATAATAAAAAAAAATCGGCTTTATGTTCCTCCCATACTAAACGCCAATTTCATATGTAAGGACCTAATACATATTTCAATTGATATGTCCACCAATCGAAGATTAATTGAAAAATCTAGAAAACTAGCTTGTTATGTGTTACGCATCCTCATCATGTGCGGCCTGCTGAAAATGTTGCAGTTGTTAGTGAAAGTATCGATGAGTATCCAGGAACATCTACAGTTTGTCGTCCTCAACAATTGAACATTAGCAGAACCAGTTTGCAAGGAATTCTCACTAAAGACCTTCACCTCCAACCTTATGCGACTTGACGCGTTGCAATTTTTTCCTTTGAGTTTGATTTGTAGGAATTGATTGAGGTATGCTAGCAAACCACAAACAATTCCTGAACTAAAAACATGATTTTGGAAGGGATAAGTACATAAAATCTAGAATTCAGTACATTTTAAATTAGTAATATTCCATGGTTGCCTTGAAACATTTTTTTAATTTTTTGAATATTGCTGTCTTTGCTTTTATACCCCTCATACGTAAATAATTATCATTAGGTTGATGCATAATATCCTCCGTTTTTAAAAAAAAATATTTTAATATTAATTATTTTGTATTATTCCGGGGCGTGCGGTGGGAACAACGCAGCATGACTTTTACGTAACCAATTATTTAGAAAAAAAATCGGAATACAACATATTTTTCGTGTTATTTCTATCACAATTGTTATCATAGCATTCATATTTTGATATATCATAAAGTCTGTAGCATAAATATGTGATTTTTATTTATTTTTTTCCAAAATACACGTTTACAAAAAGTCATGCTTCAATGTTCCCACTGCACGCGCCTGGTATTATTATATTATTATGTTGATTATGGCCCTAATGTTGTACCCGTTCGGTGAATTTCTATACCTTGCCGAGTTTCCTGAGACGACAAATAATTTTGATCGATGTTGAAGTTCTCAGCCAACGTCCTAGTGTTCTTTTACTTCTCGTCCTACCTTCGTCCTCTTCTGTAGCCGCAAGAAGGATATGTTCATCAAAATCCGAAGATCGACCATTTTCTGACCTGTGGTCCATGCTGGTTCACTAGCTTTGAATACTCCTTCTTTTCTAACTTTATTAAAGAATCATATTACGACAAAGTCAATTAAATTCGCAAAACAAAACAGCGTTGACTATATCATTATGTATAAACCTAGTGTTTACTAACATTGTTTGGATACAATTTGTTATGACCAATGCCTCACTCTCGTAATTAGAGTTTAACCGTGGTGCAGTTAAAGCGAGCCTCATTCGTCCCATTCAAAATGTGACAAGTTGTAAATACGTACTTGGTTGTCGAGAGAAGCGTCAATGGTGGATGGTAGATGGAAGAATAGGTAGCAGAATACAATAAACACCCATCAAATTAAAATCAACATCATCACTCGGACGGATGTTTCATTAAAGTAATTGTAGAATGCTTAATTATTTTCGAATCTCAACAGGTGCCAGCCGTGTTAAGGAGTTGGAATTTTATGAGAAGAATGTCAGTCGACGGAACGAATGTCAGATGTAAGCACGAAGATGCGGATGTCAGTCTCTATTCTTGGCGGAAATGGTAAATTACTTAAAAATTATATCGTGTTTTGTAGCATTGAATCTATTTTCAAAGACTTTTTTCATTGCTGTCAGTGGTCATATTTTACGTTAAGCTCGCACGTTTTTGATTTATGAAAAAAATTAAATAGATTTTTACAATTGACATGTATTGATAGATCTTTCTATTATGGAAACGTTAAATTTTCACAATCTATACTTACTTTTGCCAGGTAACTTACCCCAGCTCCCCACAAATATTATATAAGTTCGATAAGAGTTAACAAATTATATTATGTCGTAACAGAGATGTACCCTGGTATAGGTCTTTCCGTTTAGGAAAAAAATCGAATTAGTATGTATATAAGCCGTGCGTATAACGCATATTGTTTCGTTATGTTGGTGTTTATACCCGTAAACATCAACATAACGAAACAATATGCGAAACACTGTGCCTCGTACACACGGCTATACATACTTATTCGATTGTCTTTCTTAAATGAAAAGAGGCTTACGAGATGACAAGTTAACAAAATAGTTTTGACTAGGAAGATAATTTTATTTTACATTTGAGTAAGAATTTTTACTAGGTGAGTAAGAATTTATTTCAGGTTTATCGTTTGTGGATCTTCTGGCTCCTAAACACGGCCCGCGTTATATTTTCAAGCTAAGTAAACCGCATTGATGGCTACATTTAAATTCTTTGTTGATACCATCACATATTTATTGTCGCCTGGTTATGTAAAATAATACGAATGAATCCCTTACATCCTTTATCAATAGGGTAGACAGGTTAACATAATAATTTTCATCTCCTGCTAAAAGATTTGAATTACATATGAGGCCAATATTATAATTACAAGAAAGGAACTTGGCAATCGTAAGAAAAAAAAGAATCTAGACGGTAGTTATCTAACGTCACAATGTATTCGACGGCATATCTGTCTCAGAAATCCAGATTAGAGAGAAGTAAGAAATAAGTATCAATTTATATAGAAAATCAATCAATATAGAAAAAAAAGTAATAGGCTGAATATCCTTGAATAAGCCAAGATCCACCAGGAGTAGCAGAGCCAATCGGGAATTGTAATAATACATAATTAATGTTTTAGTACGACCATTACTAGTTTTATTTTGCAGAATACACAATAATTTACTGTTTACTATAATTTCTACAGTAAACATTGCACTTAAATCGTAATATTAGCTGGCTACTTGAAGAAAATAACATTCTTTGTATTTTTATTTTGCCCTCAAAATGAAAATATTTATTTTTTAAACTACACGAGGTGGAAAAAATATTTCTTTTTTGAAAGTAGGAATGACAGGTCGTTATCCGTCTGTAGTACCTCCCACAAAGTGCGGAATATGGCGAAAAAGAGCGAGAACCTACAGTATGTTGCTCTAAATACACATAGTCATTTTGTAGGTAATATTAATAATAAATAAAGATAATATTAATACTTGTACATCAGATTGATATGAGTCAAAGTGAATAAATAATAGGATAGACACGTTGTGCGGAGATCAACGCATTTTTATTCAATATTTCAATAGGGAAATTTCACTTTTTTTATAGAATAATCTTCACTTTGGTCTATTATACATCAGCGAAAAAAAATTGTGTATTATTGGGAATATAAAAATGATTTTTAAATTCAACATTTTAAATTTCAAAACACTGCCAAAACACTTCATTTCACTAAAAATTAATACGAGCGTCACAATTGTATGGTACCCAATACACTACAATACAATACGGCACTACACCAAACAAGAAAATTCATACGTCACGACCAATCATATTTTAAAGGGTACGTATTTTTAAAAAATATTATAATAAAAAAATATGATTGAAAGCATTACCCCACATAATCCATACTGATTCATACAATATCATTAATATTTATGAATCTAATTCATATATTTTCATCGGTATTTGTAATATTTGAAATTTCCTTATTGAACTTTAGCAATAATTCAATCAATACCTACAATATTTTTAAATTTAAAATTTATGCACAAGTGTATTAAAAGCGAATAGCACTAAATTGACAGAAGTTTACTTTTTTTTTATGTGACGGGTCAATTTTGTACCATAGTTTTGCAATATTTAAAACAAATGAAATGTATAAATCAAAAAGATACACGGAAAAATAAAATTTTCTGATTAGTTAATTTAATTTATTTGAAAATTTGCTAAGTATTGTTAATTGCATTATATATTTTCTATCACAAGTTCTATTTTATCACATAAGTTAAACGGGCAGCGTCACTTATTCTGTTTTTGTAAAACATTACCTATTTTATTAAACCGAATACCATATAAAATACAAAACTGATATTTAATTAACATAAAACTTATTTAATTATATCACATATATTCATTGAATTATTTTTTGGGCTTACATGCTCAGTACACATGACACATTCTCATTACAGTTTAATTACACTTTTCATTACCCGAATTTATTTATAACGTGTTTTAAGCGCTAATTACTTGACCTACAGATGAACGGTTTGGTGGAACGGTTACGTACGCGGTTGAATAATATTTTATGAAAACTTGGTCAGCCAGTTTTAGATGTGCTATACATTACATTGAGCACCTAAACTTTAAATAAATTACGCTTTTTTTATGCTTTATTAGTTTTCGTAACCGATATGTGTTGGTTTTAATAAATAAACTCAGTTTAAAAAAAGTTAATTATAAATTCGATTAAAAAAAGACTATCCACAAAAATACTCATGTGAATCCTATAATTTAATCAATATTGATTATTTTATTTGTATATGTCTAATTTTAAATGATTAATTCCACCAACATGTTTCAGAAATTACTATTCCATCATCAGGGTATTGTATAACATATATAATGAGTAGTTGCGGATCCGTATACAGTGTACAGTACAGGAGTGTACGTACAGGAGTATACAGTGGATCCGAAATAAGGGGAGAGATAAAATAGGCACACTTACACAAATACACTAACACAATATAACCTCATATAAATGATATATTTTCTATTATGTTACTTTAAACATTTTATTATCTATTTACTATGTTTTGAACCTACACAGTATTGTAAACTATGCCTATCTCAACACAGATATTTCTAGTGAGACAGGCACAGCCCAAACAAAATTTGATACTTAAAATTAAATAGAAATAAATAAATAAAAATAAAAATAAATATTTGTAAATTATTTTATTCAGTAACTTTTTTTTAAAAAATATGATTTTTTTATCGTGATTACTTATTTTGATGCATATATTTTATTCTAAAAGAAGCCAAAGTCAGATATCCTCATGATACTATAGTCATAATTCCTCCCTTAGAATCTAGGAGTCCGCCCTTTAACATTGCAAACGCTTTGTCGGCATTCAATGCGATGTTTTGCTCGAAGCAGTATGTAAACTTGAATAAATAACAGGGTTGAAATTACGATCGCACAGCTGAGAATTTGTTCAACAATTTACGTGCAAGAGAAGATTTGTTTCCAGGTTCGTATACTCGTTAAACATTTATGTTGACCTGAGCGAATTGTATTTTCTTTACAATTTGTTTTTACGCCACCATTTCGTAAGTGGCTACCTCTAATTGTAATATTTATTAACGGAAATAATTGTATTTTATTACTTGGATCAGAGAAATGCAAGGAACAGATTAAAATTAAGTCTCCCTTTATAGTCTGCCTCAAAATAACAAAAAAATTTGGTTAAATGATAAAAGTAGATGATACACAATGCTATCTCAAAATATTTAAAAAAAATGGTTTGACGATGGAAGTAGACAATACATAACAATGCTATCAACATTTTAAAATCTTGTTTGCAAGTGTATCATTGTATGCAATGCGAAGGATACATGTAGCTGTTTTATCATGTTTTAGCGTTTCTTGAAAGTAGTACAAAGTCTTCAAACTTTACACAACATGATACCACTCTGGGCAAATTTATTATTTTGGTATTAGGAATATATTAACAATAATAGCCGACCGCCATATGCAGACCAATAATAGCACATCAGCTACGTGGGCAAATGGGATACGTCAGGAGGAATAGCTTTATAAGGAGGGAGATGAAAAATTCAGCGAAACGAGAGTTACCAAAAGCAACAAATACAGAATATCATAAGAACAAAGTCTGGCTGCCCCGAAAAACATACATACAAACAACATGTTTACATACATCGCTTTCTGATAAATAAGACAGTATTCGGGGCAAACTCAAAAGTGAAGTACCTGTTGATATCAGAAACATCAAGATCGCTTAAAAACGGGCTGTGTTTACAAAGTATTCAAGACTGTAATAAATAAATAAACACTATTCCCTAAAAGCAAACTCGGGCGTGCAAAACTAGGCCATCCGGAAGGATACTGGCTATCATTTAGCATTCGAGCCAAATATCCTAAGAAATCCCACGGGCCACGGGTCACCATACACGTCTTGTCAAGGAGGTACTCGATATCTAAAAGTGAACAATAATAGAACAACAACAAAGCGAATCACGCCGCAGATTCCACAAAGATAGTCATTGCCTAATAAATGGAATATATACAAAACACGTCATGAGAATCTATAAAGCTTGCATAATACCAATAATAACATACGGTGACGATGAAAATAGGCATAATTAGGACTAAATAAACATTGAGGACTTCCGAGACGAAGACACTGAGGATGATATCATACAAGATTCTGAGGGATCGCTTGAGGAACATGGGGAATGGAACATTCTTGTACAAGAACTTGAACAATAGAAATTTACAGAATAATCGAAAAATCAAAGTTTTTCGTCTAAAAAGACGAAACCAGTGCCGTGACGGATTTCGAAGTAAACAGTAACCAGCGATAAAACAGTTAGCGAAAACAGTATTACCAACGCGTGTGAGATACCTGTAACAACAGATTAACCGAAGCAACAGATATCGGGCGAAGTTTTTACGTGTAGAATAAATCAGAATATTCTAGCAAGCGGTAGTAATATGTTTCACACATGAGAGATTGTCTCCAATAGTTATGTTCCGTGATAATTTTATGTATGTGAGAAATTTTTTTAATCCATACTGATTTAATTTTTAACAAATTATTTCAAATTTGTTAGTATAGAAATAGAGAGGTAGTCAAGTTGAATTCTGAAATTTTAGCAAACAAGCTGTAATATCATTTTTATTTCACATAAGTTATTGGTGCATACACTTTTTTAGAGTATGGATTTTCAAATGCTTCGTACTTACGAACTTCAAATTACGAACTTCAAATACGATTTTCAAATGCGATGTTCTTACGGTTGTAAAACAGAACACTGATTAAAATACTTACTTAAGTACTTTAATCAGTGTTCTGTTTTACCGACTGCTCCATTTTTGCGCGCTTTAAGCTAATATTCTTATATATTCCTTTCAAATGCGAATTTGGAATGCTTGGAAGGTTTTCGCAGGCGCGGGTGCGGAATGAAGATAGTTCTAATATCGGGCACGAGATGCACCTGTGCAGCGAGAGCCCGCACCTCAGGTGTGAAATATCACCCCCTGGCTGCAGATGGCAGCGCGGAGGATCACCAACCAACCCTGAAAATTGAGGGTTTATCCGAAAGCTCAACGGAAACATCTTGCAATACGTGCAAATATTAATAAAATAGCTTTTTCTTACGGTAATGCGATAAACCCTTTTCAAATAACAATACTTTAATAAGGTATTTATAAATATAAATTTATTCAACTTCTTTTTCATCTCATGCTCTATCCAGATGTTGACTAAAATTATTATTTTAAGAATATCTTTAAATGTATGTTCCAAGAACACAATTGCTTCATTTAATCCACAGAGGGATCAACATTAATTGACATAAATTATTAAGTCTCACAAAGACGAAACATATGGGAAACGTGTACAATTTTCAAAAAAAAAGATAATTTATGGACGTTCTTACGGTGGAATTGGTGAACGTTGCATTGAGTAAAGTGGTCACTTAAGCCAGTTAATACAGATCATTAGCTCTGTGGCCTTTCGTAAGACTTCCCACTGAAGACTTCCGTACATGTTTCAAATATAAAAAGCTTCGTCTCTGTGAGACTTCTATAATTTATAATTATTTTGTTGACAGCCGACCACAAAAATTATTTTTAACTATCTTCTGGTTCGTGTCTTCTGGTGCCGTGTTTTTACGACCTTTAAATTACACAGCCCTAAGTCGCGGTGCCTTCCTGCGCTTCTCTTTCCACTTATTTCCCCAGAATGCAGAGTTGGTTAAGACTATACTTTGGTCCTCTCATAATAAATCTGAGATTCTCAAGCTTTCTTGTGTCTTGATGCCGGAGGTCTCCAACATTCGTAACTCCATCCACCCAAGAAACTTTTGTACATATATATTATATATATATATATATTATATATATTGCCATATCCCAAAGGCCTCGAATTTGTGGATTTATTCTTGATTTAGTGTCCATGCATCCACCCCGTATAATGTGTCTCATAACGTAACTTGTATGTCTTTATTCATTCTTGTCCGAAAATCCTCGTGTTTTTATCTGTTTAAGCATTATTTTGTAGATCCACATCTTGTATCGCCTTAGCAAAATTCAATTTCTTAAAACAGTAGGTACAAAGAATAAGTAGCCTCGGATCATTAGCATTTGAAGCTTTAGAGTAAGCTGGTGGCTGTATAGAATTTTTTCCATGCGCAGAAATGTCCCAAGATTTTTACTGAACCTCTTACAGGAAGATCACTTAGATAATATTTTGCCTTTATTATAACACATAAAAGTTAATACTAATACTTGTTACTAAATAAAAATATTCCTAATGGAAAATATTTCTAATTAAATTATCCTAGAGGCCTACGCAATTTATTTGTAAGTAATGCATGGATTTGATATACATATAAATTAAATTTGCAACTCTGCCATCCGTGAAATTGTTGTATTCCATGAATTATCAAAATAGTGCATTTTATAGTACCTGATAGTAGAAACTATTTTTTTTTACTTATGTTTATTCTGTTGACACAATATTTTATTTGTACACTTCTTGCGTACGTATATTATATATATAAAAAAAAAAACGAAAAACTTATATGTCCTACAGGTCAAAGAATTATTTACAACAATGATTTTTAATCAGAAAATTATATTTTCAAATATTTTTTTACTTATTTTAAAAATACATGTGCCAAAAACAAAGTAATAAATTATATTGAACATGTTTGTATGTACCTACCTGAGTTTTGATTAACGGCAGGTAAGCAAGTCGATCGTTTTTTTACATGTGGTGGCACAATATATACTCTAATCGACATATTTTTTATTTTTTTATGTTGTAATTAAAATAAAACTTATTCTATATAAATCACAAATCTTATTATAAATAGTTTATACTTATCGTTTAAACAAACCAATAATTAGATACTCAGTTAATAAAGATAATAATTTAGGCTCTTAGAGATTTTATGAATATAATTTAAATGTACATTATTTATACTATATATACACTCACACCTAAGAATATTGATTAATTCCAAAAATTATTGAAAAATAAATAGTATAATACTGTAGATTACAACTAATTGTATGGTTTGATCTGTCCGATTCGTGAGAAGAGAAAATATTTTTCTTTCATTGATGTTTAACATACACCTAATTGTGTTCCTTTCATGAATCATTAGGCCTGATTCACGCACCACACAATGGACCGGACACTCGAAGAAAAGCGTAGCAAATGTTGAGATATTGTAACATCTTAAAATATTTCAAAAACAATCTCCACCGAAGCTTATTTTTCAGTTTAAAAATATAGAATTATACTAGAATTAATTTAATCTGTTGATGAAAAGCTGGCACTTTGCTAGTGATTAACAGAGCTTATTTATAAATATTTTTTATAATATTGCTTCTAACTTCACTAGTATGTCCGATCACAGAATATCAGTTTGTGGGTGTCAGATAATAAGTAATACAACTTTTTCAAATTTTGAAGAATAACCTTAACATGTATTTTTGTTTTAAACTCTCATAAAAATTATAATAATTTTTTAAAATATGTGCGTTTTATAACAATAAAATTACACAATATAAATACCTACATATGATGTTGTTAGTTAAAGCGTGCATGTTAAAAGAAATGTGTTTCAACAGACTCTCAAGACAAGATCTTCATGATTTCCGCTTGAGTGATCTTTTTGCGTGTGTTCTTTAATTATATTCAGTTTAATTACAAATCTGTACCCGCAATGAACGCCACAATCAAGAATCTTATCTGATGATCTTCGAAGGCTCAAGCAGTGCCGATTATTATGAATAATAAATCGATCCTTTTCAAGGGTGACATGATGTGACCACGCCAATAATTATTGTCATGTGCAAACTGCAATCATTCGATAAAGAATCATGTTACAACATTTTTTCCCTGCCTTTATTATATGCATTTTGCTCAATTACAACGGCTTTGTTCCGTAACTTTTAAAATAACAAATTATAATCTTAAAGTAAAATAATAATGGAAACATCATATTTTGTACTTTAACAGTATGCCTTATTTATTTAACCGTATTTAAAATTCCACCATGTACGTAGTTTAAAATACCGTTAAGTTACAATTATAAAACTTCGGCTTTGTGAGAATAATAATCTATGTACACAATGTCATGGGATGGTCACTAGCATAGTCCTTTAGAATATACGAAAAACTGATTTATAACATATATATATTCAACATTAAGAAAATTGATAATGTGCGTGTATACTTTAGAAAAATATTTATTTCTGTACATTACATATTTAAATAATATAACAAATCACAACTTATTTAAAGATATATCTAAGCAAAAATAAATATTTTAATACGAGAGGGAGTTGTTACAATTATTTTACAGGATTATGAGTTATATAGGTAAACACACTTTGTTCCTATTGTCCATGCGATAATATATAATATACGGTGATCCATCCGATACGTCGTATTTAATTTAATATGAAACGCACCAAATAAATATTTAATTGGGCAATTTTTATTTATTTATAAAGTAGACGTGTAGAGATTAATAATAGTGTTGACAAAATGACCCCACGGCTGTATTGACATACCCTGACCCATTTGATAAAATTTTTGATAATTGAAAATTTGAATGATTGATGATGAAAATGAAAAATGAAAAATTGTTTGCAAGGCAGTTCGCTCAATTTCAGCAATAACAAGTTGGATTACTGTTTTTAATTCAGGAATTGTTTGTGGTTTGCTAGCATACCTCAATCAATTCCTACAAATCAAACTCAAAGGAAAAAATCGCAACGCGTCAAGTCGCATAAGGTTGGAGGTGAAGGTCTTTAGTGAGAATTCCTTGCAAACTGGTTCTGCTAATGTTCAATTGTTGAGGACGACAAACTGTAGATGTTCCTGGATACTCATCGATACTTTCACTAACAACTGCAACATTTTCAGCAGGCTGCACATGATGAGGATGCGTAACACATAACAAGCTAGTTTTCTAGATTTTTCAATTAATCTTCGATTGGTGGACATATCAATTGAAATATGTATTAGGTCCTTACATATGAAATTGGCGTTTAGTATGGGAGGAACATAAAGCCGATTTTTTTTATTATAATATATTTATTTAATTACAGTATGTACCATTGCTATCTATGCACTTTTGCCATCTCATAGGTAGTTCATCGATCCCTTTACTAAAAAAACCATTCGGACGGGAATCAATAAAATCTTTGAAGGCGGTTTGGACTGCCCCATCGGAGTTGAATTTTTTCCTTTGCAAGAAGTTATCCAAATTTCGAAAAAAATTGTAATCTGTTGGGGCAAGGTCCGGAGAGTACGGTGGATGTCTTAGACATTCTAATTGAAGCTCCTCTAATTTGATAGCCGTCTGTTGTGCAGTGTGTGATCTAGCGTTATCATGAAGCAACAGTGGCATAGAGCGATTAACCAGCCTCGGTTGTTTAGCAGCTAGCTTTTCCATCATGGTTTGCAGTTGCTGACAATAGACATCTGCCATAATCGTCTGGCCAGATTTAAGAAAGCTGTAGTGAACGACACCAGCACTAGTCCACCAAACGCTCACAAGTAACTTTTTTGGAGTCAATTTTCGCTTGGGGCATGGTTTGGCTGGTTCGGCAGGGTTCAGCTATTGCGATGAGCGCTTCCGATTATCGTACAGGATCCACTTTTCATCACAGGTAATGATTCGATTTAAAATCCCTTCATTATTGTGCCGGTTGAGTAATGCAACGCAGCAGTCAACGCGCGTTTGTTGATTTGCTTCACTCAATTCGTGAGGTACCCACCTTTCAAGCTTTTTCACCTTACCAATTTGCTTCAAGTGGATTAAAACAGTTTTATCACTAACACCGCAGCCTGCACCTAACTCGGATGTGGTTTGCGATGGATCCGCTTCCACAACAGCCTTCAATTCTTCATTATCAACTTTGGTCTCCGGCCGTCCACGGGGCTTGTTCTGCAGGTCGAAATTTTCAGAACGAAAACGTTGGAACCAAAAACGCACTGTGTTTTCTTTTGCGGCACCGTCGCCATACACATCATTAATCTTTCGAGCCGATTCTGCAGCACCGGTGCCACGGTGGAACTCGTACTCGTAAATAACGCGATATTTCAAGTTTTTCATTTTGTAAACTGAGTGACGCAAAGAAAAAAACAATTGAGGAAAAAACAAATGAATTATATAATTTTCAAAACACAAATACATGAGTAAACAGCTGTATAAATTTGGATTTGGAATTCCTAACCAGAGAAGATATTTGAGATCAAATTTGCCAGTATGGCAAAATGCCAATTTCATATGTAAGGACCTAATATAACGTAAATTCCACAAATTTTTCGAACAATCGACGACGATTTTCGACAATTTTTTTATAATTTTTTCAATTAAAAATTGTTATTTTTATAGCAATCTATTTTTAATGTCTTCAGTGGCAGTTAACCACAAATGTCAAACACAAGAGTTACCAAATATATAAAATAATTGTGGGGTATTTAAATCCGGCGTACACGATGGGCCATCCTATATCAGAGAAAAATACTATGAAGTGGTAAAAGGTACAACAAAATTCTATAGTTTTTTGAGAAAAAATGGTTTTAGATATTTTGTGAAATTGGAGAAGTGCCCTAATTATTTATTTATTGTATGTTAAATTTTATGTTTCAAAAACATAAAATTTAACATGTAACAAATACGACACCCCTCGAAGCCCGGTGGGCATGACTGGCTTCTCACTCCGAGGATTCCGAGTTCGATTCCCAGTGAGATCACAATTAATCTATGTGATTTACTCAAACCTGGATGTTTCGTGATGTGTTTCGCTTCTGTGATTGGGCCTGTTGAAGTGAAAAATTAAAAATAAATAAAATAAAAAAAGTAATTATGTTACGTATATTTGTTATTCTATGACTATGTATAAAACCAATTCAATTAAAGTGACATTTTTTTATTACTATAATGCACCTTGTTACTTTTTGGTTGTAATAGTTGTCGCTAGATGTCGCTATGTGTGTTGGAAGTTTAAGACTTCAGTAGACATGTTAGCCAATAAAATTTAATTTCCAACAGTCTAAGAATATTGGATTCTTCGTAACGACTGTATTTGTTGGAGGAATAAATCTCCCTGTAACACGATCCTTTTCTTGAGAACTCAACTACAGTTCGCCCTCGCGGTGGAACATTGCGGACAGGAGATATATGTATTAATACCTAGTCATTTATCGTGAGTCGCACGAAAAGGGCTAACTTTTAAATGAAAGAAATATTTGTTTACTTGCTTCTTCGGAAACTCTGGTTAACAGATTTAACACACATAGGTACTTACTTACACGGCACTTTAAACTAACGCCTTTACTAAAGATTTACGTTCCTATTCTACTTAGTTTCTAATTTAGATATTACGTTTCTCATTAAGGTGGCACATTGACTGCAAATGCATATTTCGGTGTTTTTTTTACGAAAATATGGGTTTTCATTATTCATTTATGTCAGAGTGTTTACTCAAGACTGCAATTTTTTAGATAGAACCTTTGTTATTATATAAAAGTAATAAACTGATTATTATTTACAATTATTAAGAAAATACAAGCGTTAATCGACAGGCCGCGACCAAAAAATTCATTTTAAGTGTCCTAGGCGGCGCAAAGTTTTAATGAATTTTTATATGTGCGCATAATATTTTTTTTATACGTATAAAGTATACTTCATTATCTAGAATCAGTACTTAGGAAATTAAGAAATATTCAATATTAATACAGTTATAATTTTTTAAATTTGCAAGAAATTTTTACGTTTTTACTTAATTTTGAAACGCTTTTTATTTATATAAAGATTTTAAACAGCATATTCTATTTATTCCCGTATTTTGAGGCTTTACTCACTAAATAAATGTTATTTAAAACAAACACCTTAATTATTATTTAAAAATAAAAATTCCGAAATATGAAAGGTGCCAATAAATGAGATAATTATAAAACAGAATGCCGTTGGCAGCGGCGTCATGTGAATGTCCAGCCTTAAGGCAGGATTCTATGTGCTTTGGACGTTCGAAAAAAGACTATTTTATGAATTTTTATCACATTATTAATAAAGATATTGATGTAGGGTTTGTTAAGCTTAATAAATACACTCGTGAAATACATTTAAAAAAAGTTTTTTATATATTTTATGCACTTTTAACATACAAAAACACCATTTGAATACAACGCGTCGATTAGTATTATAGAATTTTTGGTTCAACTAGCTGCCAACTGAACTAGAATTTTTAATGGCAAAAATGCTTTTTGCCAAAAAATAGTGAAAATCAAAAATTTTAATTAATTCTAGTTCAGTCGGTTGCTAGTGATATATTGAACCTAAAAATTCAAAAAAAATCTGTTTTAGTTGACCAATTTTTGAAATTTTAACACCGGCGCAGAGCCACCTACTAATGGAGGAGTTGTATTCAGATTGAATTTTTATATGTTAAAAGAGCATATAAAATATATAAATTTAAAAAAATATATATATCTCTAGAGTGTATTTATTAAGCCTAATAAACCCTACATCAATATCTATATTCATAATCTTTTTTGAGCGCCCAAAGTAGAATCCTGCTTTGAAGTAAGCCTTTAAACTAAAGATTTACGTTTCTATTCTACTAAGTTTCTAATTTAGATCCTGTTTTTAATTCAATTTTATTACTGTATTCTCTTACCATTCTAGTGCTTTTCTAGTTGTCGGAAATTAGCAATCATGTTGGCGATCATAATCTTCCTAATAGAAGACATGACACCAATATTTTTTTTCCCATTAAACAATGCCCAACTTCCCACAAGATATACAAAAGGGGATGCCTTCCCTGCGGGATCAACTCAACCCCATTCACTGAGGAGAAGAAAAGAGAATGTTACCTAATGGCGTTTCTGCAATTTCGTACCTTCAGAGCCGATTTTACAAAGCTTTCGTCCGTATTTCCATACCGCTGGACGGGTTCCTCTCATCAATCAACCAGAACAGGCAGCGTCACGTGCAGTGATCCAAATATTGATCTTGACTTCTTATAGGATGCCAATGAGCGAAAAAACTTTATTGGATTGCAAGAAAAAATGGTATTACCGTCCTTTACTTGTTGAAGCGTTGAGAACACAAAAATTAACTTTTGGCGATTGTCCTATGTTTTTTAAATGAATTAGTAAAAAATTAATTTGTCACAGTGACGAAGCTATTTAGATGAAAAACATGCATGAAAGTCTTTTTATAGGATTCACTATTTTTTTCACAATCTCGTGTGTGGGTCTCATACTAAAATTAATATCGTTAAATATATTGGTCTACAAACAAAACACAAATTTCATTATTTATTTATTTTCCCTGGTATAATTATGGGTCCTGATTACATAAATGATGTTAAATTTTGGCGCAAGCAAGTTTAAAAGCAGTTATTTTACTTCTTCTTCAAATGTAGCAAATTTATTAATTTAAATTTTTTAAGTATTATTTTTGTTTTCCTGGTGAAGAAGCCATTGGCTTTGAAACATGTTGATTTTTTTCAATAAATAAGTGGTTTAAACAAAGTTAATTTATATTAATTATTGCAGTTATTTTAAGTTAAAAAATGACATTTTTTTTACACTTTACGCCATAGATGCCCATGTAAAATATATGGTTTTGCTGTTTTATTCATATAAATTATGTAAATAGGTTTATTCGCTTCTTGAGAAAAACTACTTACGGTTATTGCAATTCGTCAAAGAAGAAATATATTAATCAAGTAATATTGAATAAAATCATCATGAGAAAAACATTGTATATTACTGAAATTTTTTGATAATTCAAAAATATTTTATTATTGCTTCTAAAATGATTACTTTCTTCGATGTACCTAAATATTTCGGGAAGTATTTATTTATTTATGTACAAAATGTATGTGTCTCTCTGCGTTCTAATATACACCACACTGGAATATTCATGAAAATTACCCATGTTCGGAATTTACCAGTAATTATTTACGGTTACGTAATTTAAATTATCTAACAAAGTCTGACATTTCGTAAATACCACACACGACGTTGATCATTTAAGACAGTTAAAAATCGAACCACATGTATGACACAAGATGCCTTTAAAAACTAAGTATTGTAATATTATTCAAATTTAACGCGAATTTCGTTAGCGATAGCTTCATGCACAGAATTCTCCGAGCATCATTATGTCAAAGTATTTAAAAATTAAAGCAAATGTATGCGAAAAATTTGACACATAAAAAATTATCGATTCTTTCCAAGAATTTCAAGTACTTTCTTTTTTTTATTTTTCCACGTGTACCTACTTATTCTTTATTTCCAAAATATTGATTTTGGAAATATGGATACAGTTTATATTGATTCGCAGCTGATAATGACGTATATTTTTGTTAAATGTTTTGTTTTTGTATTTTCTAATATACCTACGTATATTTTTGAACTTTCTCACAATATCTGAATTAATATTTTTCTTTAGCGACGATGTGTTTCAACAATGAATTACCCAGCAACAGAGATTTTTTAACAACAACCTTGACGCCAAACGTAAATAAAATAATTGCCTTTCTAACGCAGATCACAAATCCATGTAGCCTTATTTATTTTATAAAATGAAATTGTATGCTTGTTGATGTCATCCATCTTTTTATTTGACGTTTGGTTGTCATTAATCTATCATTTTTTTACACGAAATTGAAATAATAAATAATTATATTTATCTTTAATTATATTATCTATTTGATAATGTTTTGTTATGTTGAAGAGTGTGGATTTTTTTTGTGTATTTTCGATATATCTTTTTATACGTTGTTTATTTGCGTAAATGAAAATTGGCTACTCTGGCTGTAGGGGTCTGTCCGAATTTGATTTATTGCTTGCTAAGCGAGGTTGGAATCCGCTAGGACTGTTTATCAGCTCGCAATTTAACTTTGAAAGACGTTGTCAGAAATGGATTTAATTAAACGTATATTATTAAGTAGTGAAAAATATATTTTCACGTTTAACATTTTACATCAGCTAAAAATGGTCGGAGACAAATAAAACATTCAAAATTAGCTAAAGATTTATTTAACCCAAAAATTCACTGAATACGAATGGAGCAGTATTATGTAATTCGAAATAATTTCTAATCACTTGTCTGTGGTTCACTTTATTCTCATTTTTTCATCGTGATCGCACTTATTTACTTAACGTTTGGCCTTAACGGTAGGTAGGCCTCTTTTCATTTGAGGAAGACAATCGAATTAGTATGTGTAAGCCGAGCGTACATCGCACATTGTTTCGCTGTGTTGGTGTTTACGGATACAAAACCGAACGTCTAAGCAATTTGCCTCGTACGCACAACTTACAAATACTACTTCGATTGTCTTTATTAAATGGAAAGACGTCAATGGATGAATAGAAAGATGTCTGGTCGCACATACGCACACTGAATCGTCCGCTGTCTATATTCGCTGGTTGATCTCTGGTTTCGCTTCTGTCACAACAACAACTGTTGCGTGTAGCGGTCATGTCGCAGAACAGGGAATGTCATTTCGCAAAATTTCGGATGTGATCAATTGACTTCTAAACCTCTCTTGTAATTTCTAATTTACTAATATAATGTAAAACATCCAGAGTGCTATGAAATCTTCGATTACGTGGAATTATTTATGTTTCTGCAGTTTTGTGTTTTATAATGTTTTCATAATAACGAGTATTCCAACCGTCTCATTCCTTTGAGGTTTTGTCCACGATCCTCAAGATTTTGTATTTAAACTTCCACAGTCCGCTTTTTTTGGATTTTAATTGGAAGGCATGGTTTCGCTTTGCACGTTATGTTCGGAATATTTTCATAAAGCATTCTCGAGGCATATCATACCACAACAGTTTTGAAGTTAAATAGTTAGCCCTCGATATTAAAAATATTTCTTGTATGGACATTTTTCTTTCTTCTCTTCTCAGGAATCTCAATTCTGTCGCCTAGCTCTGACCTGGTTATCTCGCACAATATCCACGGAGTTACGCAGTGTACAGATTCACACAAGCTTCCCTCACGTGACACAATTTTTCCTTCCGTAATAATATTTTATAGTTTTCATTTTATTCTAAATAAGTTCATCACGAATTTCATTTTTAAATGTATTTATGTTTTAAAATAATTTTTGGAATGAAATTTTAAATTAAATTTTTAATGAACTTAACTTATAACCACCAGAGTTTATTTTACTAAGCGTTATCAGTTTATTATCGATCTCATGTATGAAATGATTGACTACTAAACTAGTCAAAGCTAAAAAAAGAGCTTATTTATAAATTTTATTTAAACAAACAGGTCGCTTGAAACTTAGGGTACGAACAAAAATTAATTTCCCGTTTTAAACTATAATTTATTAAGTATGACGGAATTATTGATTAATTAGTAAATCTGGTAATTTATACATATATTGTCATCGTATTTTTTTATGTGTGCAAAACTTCAGCTCGATTGGACATTGGGAAGCGGATGAAATATCAATAATAAGATTCCGTCCAGAAAGACAAACTTTGAAGCTAATAAAAACAGATGAAACTAATATAAGCGAATAATAATATGAATAATCACACATAAATATATTTTTTAAATCGAATTAGAATCTAGAATTCGAGTCTCAGCTTAGGAGATTTTGATTACCTGCCACGCGCTCCAGTTGCTACCCCTCCCGATAAGCATCTTACAAGACACGCGTTGTAACAAGGAAAACAGAACTAATGAATGACGTTTTATATTATGCTTTGGAACTTCACCTACATCTCCGTAAGACTTTTATGTGGATAGTAGATGTCGACAAATAAGTTTAAAAAGTTTCCAAATACCTTAATTATTCATTGTCTTTGCCTTATATAACTATGCAACGGTTTGATTCAAAATACTATCAACAATGTCAGACCACTCACGTTTGTGTCTTTAATCTCATGTAACTATAGCCCTAACTTACGCCCTTCTTCTGGCCATACTATTTCGTAAGAAAACAGGAATTAATATACATCACTCACGCTGTACCTTGGAACTTTTCCATTAAGGGATGTTGTCATTAAAACGTGTCTTCCAATTATGATCCTTATTAACTGGTGCACGCGAGACATCAGCTGTTCAAATAATAAGGAAACGGTGGTCTTCAAACAGACACAAAATTGCTTTTTCCGTTTACTCTCAGAAAATGCTATATTGTATCATAACACGTTCTAACTGAGGTGCAAAAATGATTTACAAATGACATGAAAAAAAGGCTTCATTAATTTTAATCTAATATATCAGTTTCGATCCAGTTCTTAAGGCCCGAATGATGACTTTTTTTATTATTTTATTATATTTTACAATTTTTTCCCTTTATGAGGTTATATAGATAAGTAACTTTTTATTATGTTATTTGTTTTATTATATAATGCTTTTTAAAGCATATTTTTCTTCGAAAGTTTCTTCTTTTGAAGAACAATTTTGGCTCCATGGAAAGGGAAGGAAGCATGCCCAAAACCTATTAAAAGCCAAGATATAACCAAAATTTGAAAAATACTAGTACCTATACGAACATTTACTTTCATCTTTTGAACTTCTTTTATTTTTTTTATTTTATTAATTATTATTATTAAATAATAAATATTCTTGCACGTATACTGTACCTAGTGGAAGAGCACTATCTGCTATAATACAGTAAATTACTAGTGTAGCAGGCAGGGCGTCAAATTAATGTAGTGTTTACTTGCTGCCAAGACCATCAGCAACAATGAAACATGCTTATATAATTTTGTAAACATTATAAAAAGTTATCACCTATGAATGTGAAATAAATAAAATCTAAAATCTAAATCTTAAGTTTGTGCAATTGCTTTATACGTGCTTTCTACTTTTTACTTAATATTATATTTATCTTATTGTATTGTACTATTGCCATGTATTTGCTTTCTACTATATATTTTTTTTGCTTGTTTTTAGGCATTCACTATGTAACAATTTCTAGATATTTTATTTCACGTGTTCATTAATGTAAACTTGTTTAATGTGCACTTTACCTTATTTTTTTTGTAAAAGACCTGAAGAGCGTTAGTAAATAAATAAACTTTACAAACTATAATCACACAAGCAAGTTGTCCATAATCACGGAAGAGAGCGTCAAAATATTTCATGAAAAATCATGTCGTCACCTTTCTCACATGCATGCCGCGTTATTTCCAACTAACGGTGGATTTGATTTGTGTAGAGGTTTAAAAGGCTGACGCTGGTGGTTTTGTTTCACTTAGAAATTATTCACACATATGCCGTGTTTCGATTTTGTACACTTCTGCTCTATATGAATCTTAATTAATTATGGACTGACACGTGCCCTCGCTGAGAGGGGGGTGGGGGTACACAACCCTCCCTACCTTCCCCTCAACATTATTTATATTGCATCTGAGAAAATTCCCCTGACTCGGCGCTAGTTGTAAACCTCGCGCAAAGTTCGAAGAAGAATGAAGATGGAATTATTTAAAGTCAAGCTTTGATCAAAACTTATTATTATTTCATTTTTCCTGCCCAAGTTTCCACAGATTTTCTTTCATTTATTCAGACGTTTTTCGTAACAACGTAATTAGCAAAATCATTTTTAATTAATATTAGGTCCTTACATATGAAATTGGCGTTTAGTATGGGAGGAACATAAAGCCGATTTTTTTTTATTATAATGTATTTATTTAATCAAAGTATGTACCATTGCTATCTATGCACTTTTGCCGTCTCATAGGTAGTTCATCGATCCCTTTACTAAAAAAACCATTCGGACGGGAATCAATAAAATCTTTGAAGGCGGTTTGGACTGCCCCATCGGAGTTGAATTTTTTCCTTTGCAAGAAGTTATCCAAATTTCGAAAAAAATTGTAATCTGTTGGGGCAAGGTCCGGAGAGTACGGTGGATGTCTTAGACATTCCAATTGAAGCTCCTATAATTTGGTAGCCGTCTGTTGTGCAGTGTGTGGTCTAGCGTTATCATGAAGCAGCAGTGGCCTAGAGCGATTAACCAGCCTCGGTTGTTTAGCAGCTAGCTTTTCCATCATGGTTTGCAGTTGCTGATAATAGACATCTGCCGTAATCGTATGGCCAGATTTAAGAAAGCTGTAGTGAACGACACCAGCACTAGTCCACCAAACGCTCACAAGTAACTTTTTGGAGTCAATTTTCGCTTGGGGCATGGTTTGGCTGGTTCGGCAGGGTTCAGCCATTGCGATGAGCGCTTCCGATTATCGTACAGGATCCACTTTTCATCACAGGTAATGATTCGATTTAAAATCCCTTCATTATTGTGCCGGTTGAGTAATGCAACGCAGCAGTCAACGCGCGTTTGTTGATTTGCTTCACTCAATTCGTGAGGTACCCACCTTTCAAGCTTTTTCACCTTACCAATTTGCTTCAAGTGGATTAAAACAGTTTTATCACTAACACCGCAGCCTGCAGCTAACTCGGATGTGGTTTGCGATGGATCCGCTTCCACAATAGCCTTCAATTCTTCATTATCAACTTTGGTCTCCGGACGTCCACGGGGCTTGTTCTGCAGGTCGAAATTTCCAGAACGAAAACGTTAGAACCAAAAATGCACTGTGTTTTCTTTTGCGGCACCGTCGCCATACACATCATTAATCCTTCGAGCCGTTTCTGCAGCACTGGTGCCACGGTGGAACTCGTACTCGTAAATAACGTAATATTTCAAGTTTTTCATTTTGTAAACTGAGTGACGCAAAGAAAAAAACAAATGAGTTATAATTTTCAAAACACTAATACATGAGTAAATAGCCGTATAAATTTGGATTTGGAATTCCAAACCAAAGAGAAGATATTTGAGATCAAATTTGCCAGTACGGCAAAACGCCAATTTCATATGTAAGGACCTAATATTTTCAAAAAAAAAAATATGATAGGTACTGTTTAACGAGATCCGCAATCCTCCGACACGAAAAGTAGGTTGTATAGAAATTAACGCTTTTTAAAACATTTTTTTAAAATACAAATCAGATGATTCACTCAGAATGATATATGTATCCTAGAAAAAAACTATCCATAGAAAAAATATTTGACGTGTGATATAAAACCGAGAAACGAACCCAGAACTTTCCATCGAATTTCAGAATGATCAATTATTTCAAGTCAAATTTTACTTTTTATTTTATTCATAAAGCAATTGCTTTAATTAATTACTAGCTAGCTAGAAAATCTATTGATTGGACATGTAGAATCGGTTCCGAAGATGGTAAAGTCGGCTGAAAAGGCTGCGACCTTCATTGGGACGCTGAACGAATTTTGTCGGAAAATGCCGGTTTTTATCTGAGAACGCCAAATCAATTGCCTGGTCAGTATTTATGATAATACATAATAGCCATACCTTTAACTTGTAAAAATTTGTAATGTATACGAATTATTGCTTTATTGTTATATCCAATATTTTCAAAATATCTGGAACAACAGCGCCACACCCCCCAGATGGTTTGATTCAATTAAGTTTTAATTAATTTGAAACAAAAAACTTGAAAACTTCAAATGCTATTTACTCAGAACGTGACATTTTTAACTAAGGCGGTCTTGTTCTAGGGGTGCGAATCATTTTAAAAACGCACCCCTAGAACCTCTTCCTTTTTTAGTCCAACAGTGATGTGTAATGTTACTTACTATTAACTTAACTTACCACTATGCCACTTCCCGCGGGTACACAGAGAGGATAGAATGCCATTCATACATCTTCTCATGCAAGCTCTACGGTTGTTGAGGGTTTTACCAGGGCCATCCTCCAATACTTGTAGTATCTGATCATGCCAGATTTAACAAAGGTAAATAAAATTAAAGTTCGAAATCCTTACGCATCATATATTCCCTACCTAATCTTAAAAAATCACGGCAGGAAAGATATTAAAGTTGAATGAAGAAGATATTGAAGATATAAACGATAACTACGAATAGTCACCCACTCCAAAAGTAAATCGAAAAACTGGAAAATCGTTGGACGAACTGTGTGGCGCTATGAAGGAATCATGTAAAAAATAAAATATAACTTGAATCTTTCTCGAACAATGTCTGGTATACATAATTGTTAATGAAAAATCACTTAATATTTGTTCGTTTTTACAACGTTTGGCAGAACGCCATAAAATATCTTGTAACTGTCTAATAAGTAGGAAGTAGCTTAATAATGGATGGTTAAACGATCGTCGGAACGACATTACCTGAAGTAATTTGTCTCCTATCCCTTCCCGATGCGAGTCCGTATTCCGTTGTTTGCATTTCAAACCTCCTGTCAAATTAAAGTTTTCATTTGAGGTGCTTTGATAAATGAACCCTCAGCAAATTGAAATAAGATGCAATAATGCTACTTCGATTAGTTTACCTTACTTTGAATTTAACATTCAAAGAAGGAAAATAATGTTTTGTATTATTTATATATAATTTTTTTTTAAGGCCTCATAATTTTTTTTCAATTTTCATTTTAACAGGTATTTCGTTGAACCATTTCACATCTCTAAATGTATAATGATGCTGGGCAGTTGTGGGAAATACTACAGTTGTGGTAAATACTACTATGCAATTTACCAAGATTTATATTTCTGCTACTTGATACTAGTTGGGTCAGTTCATTATTATTTTGAAAATTTTTATAAAGTTGTAAAATGCAATTTTGTTTGTAGATAGTTTGTAGTATTAGGACTTGTAATTTATTGAAAAGCTCTGTAGTCGGATAATCATTGGGTATTTTAAGAATGATCTTTAAAATTAATTTTTGGGCAACTTCTAAAGATTTCAATGTAGTTTTGACTTTTCAGTATTAATAAATTATTGTTTAATAATACTGATAAGTAGTAATGCAAGGAATAAAAATTGAGTGACTACAGTTAGTATTCTCGTGCTTGTAAATATCACGTGTGATATTCACAATTCATTGGTGAAATGATTTTCATTTCACCATTTAGCTTCGCGTACGTAGGTTTCTGGGTGTGCATTATTTTTAAATTCAAATGTTGATTTAGATAGCGTGCAGGATACCGAATTTATGTTGAACAGGTAAAATGTAAACAAAACGTAAGATTGATGGTTAAGTTATGTTTCATGTTTTGCTTATGGTTACTACTTCGTTAAATAATTTTCTGAGATTGTTCTTGTACAAAATGTATAAAGCGTCTTATAGGTATATATAATCACCATACGACAAAGTTACAATGGTATCAAAAACTTCAATATAATCAACATGGGAAGTCCTACATTTTTATTTGTATTTGTATTCAATATATTTTATTGTCTGTTTTTTTAATACAAATATAGTTATTTTTATTATATTTTATTTTATTAGAGGCATTTCTGTACTTATAAGAGTATTTTGTACAATTTTGATTACAAGGTATTTCTCACTATCATTGCAATCTTAAATAAATGCGTAGAAGTAAATGTACATTTAGATTAGTAAATTTTTCTCGACAATCTGAGTAGACAGCAGAAAATAACTCATTTAATAACATTGCTTAACGCAAAAATTAGTATAGGAAAATTCACCGCGAAACTATATATATCTATATCAGCGTGGCTAAAAGCACATCTCGCGAATATGTTAAAGATTCTTGAAACTTGTAGGCAAGCAGGTATGTCTGAGGATCCTTATTATCCTTCTCATCGTTAAATTTTATACGTGATGGAATAAGAAGTAATTATGGAGTATCACATAAGTGCCTTCAACATACATATATGCCAAAGCCTTAAAAGGATCTGACACCAGTTTGATCAGTAAATTTATTATCTTAAGAGCTCTTTTTACACATAGTTATGCTACTTTATGGTGATCAAAAACCTATGAAAAGGTGCTTGGTTGGTATGGAGCACTTAAAAAACATAATAACTACCAAGAGGTAAACTTAAAGTTTACACGATATGTATGTTTATCATATATTTTCCTTATAATGTATCAATTTCATACATTTTCGTTACAATTTTAGAATTCTTCTAATCTATCACATTTTATTATTTTTTGTAACGCAGTGGAAAAATGACAACACTAGTTATACATTTTATGATTGCCTTAAAATAATTGTAATAAAAATATAGATAATTCAAAATATGTGTAGGTATACAAGTGATGGATATAATTTTTAAACACTTACAATTATCTATCTTATTTACGTATTTATAAAAAACTAAATATATTTTTAAATATTAAACATCTTTTTCACTTTTATTTTATTCAATATAAATTATTCTTTTATTTATTGATTCTTTACCAAACGCCGAACATTAAGACATTTTCGCATACTAGATTTGTATGGAAAATATATCAGGGGGAAGTGGAAATGTTGCCTATGGTTGAATTATATATATATCTTATATTATTATTTATAATATATATATGATAGTATATATATTATATATATTACTTCAATTTATTATAAAACATTAATTAAGATTTATTATACAAATCTCACAGAGACGAAGCTATGTATAGTGTCTTTATAGAGTGACCTAGGGCTTTTCACCTGTATGAGCTGGCTTAAGTGATTACTTTACACAATGTAACGTTCACCAATTCCACCGTAGGAACATCCACACATTATCAAATTTTTGAAATTTGTATAATTAATATTCTAAATTTATTTTATTTCAAATATTTGAAGAGACTATGCTAGAGACGTCTATGGTCCTTCCCAAGACATTATAGATTTCGTAACAGATAATGATACCGCTACTTTCTTAAAGGGGAATATTAAAAAAAAAAGCAATATTATTTTTAATATATGCAATATTCTTTCGAATTATTTAACATACATACCAAAATACGCCTGAAAATGAAATTTTTTTTTATTGTAAAACAATTTATTAATAATATTTTAAAAAATGAGGGTAAACACAACACTGTTTTATTCCACTATATTTATTTTGAATTGTTAGAACGTTTTCTGGATTTCTCCCATTGTCAATAACAACACGTTTACAACGTGTTGTACAACGTATTGTACAACGTGTTCTACAACGTGTTGTTATTGACAATGGGAGAAATTCCGAAAACGTTCTAACAATTCAAAATAAATATAGTGGAATAAAACAGTGTTGTGTTTACCCTCATTTTTTAAAATATTAAAAATGAATTTCCACAATGTTACAAACAAAAAACTTGAAAATTTATTATTATTCAATTTGGTACTGATGAAAAAGATATTTTTTCGCAAAAGCCAATTTTCTGGTATCACAATATGATCTCACGGGCACAGATTAGATATCGATAAACTTTTTTCCTTACATGCTACCCTGTTCGAATCTCATTCCCACTTCTCAGAGATCTGTGCTGATCAGACTAATTGCGGCCGGAGTCCGTCGGTTGTGGGCGAGACGCCAATACAGGATGCTGTCCCAGCTGTTGAATAACTGCCTGGGACCGATTCTCGATTTTATCTAGTGAATATTATTGATAACGAAGAAAAAAGAGACTGCTTAATGGCAGATGCAAGAAACGTCAAGTCGTCCAGTATCTTCTACGCTACCTATGAGAAGAGAGTTTGAAAGAGGATATATAAATTGGTTTTAAAAAATAATATTTTTCTCTTGTGCCCTATCCGTTCAACGAACTTTGGCATTTAAACATGGCATTTACTTCTTTTCTTCTTCCTCAGCCTTCATCTCTCCACTGCTTCTATACCCTTGAATTCTTCCTTTTTATTTGTTAGTTGTAGTCATTTCTTCCCTCCCAAAGCGGCTATATCGTCGGTCCATATGTGTATATTTTTTCATTTTTTTTTACGCTACCATAGGTCACGACGAATATTTTCTGCAGCGAAACACATCACACGTCTACCCAGGCTTAAAAAATACGAATCATACATCAGGAATCGAACCCGAAACCCCCGAAATCGCCTTACATCTCATAAAACTACTCCCATGTTCTAAAATTGCGACTTCCAAAAAAAATGTTTCATTAAAAATAATAATAAAAAATATATAAAAGTCTCATTTACCAGCGGCAACATTTTTTTTATGTACTTGTATGTATTGCTTCATCTAACGTTTATATACCGTTTCATGGAAATGACAAATTTCAATCACAGATGGTGATAACGTAGTATTGAATAAAGTATGCGAGGTACATAAATACCATATTTAAAACTTTCCAAATTTCGTAAATGTGTGGTTAATCATAGGTGGAATCGGTGAACATTACATTGAGATAAAGTGATCACACAAGCTAGTCTACGACAAGTCAAAGCCCTGTAAATGCCCAAACAAAAGGTTTCTATTTATCTTCCTAGATAAATAGTTTTATCTCTATGAGACGTCTTCATCTTTATTAATGAGTCTGGGGACAAAATCGAGTATTTGCATTCATAAAAGTTTGAACATACTTAAAAAATATAATAAAATATTTATTAACTCACATAAATTATAAAAGTCTCATGGATACAAAGCGATTTATACAAAAAACATGTTTGGAGGTCTTTATAGGGTGGCCACAGGGCTTATGACCTGTATTAGCTAGTTTAGGTGATGCTCAATATAAAGGTATCATTACCAACGGCGACATCTATACATACAATGTCATGGGAATTACTAATTTTCAACCGTAGATTGGCTATATCATATATTTTTGAAATATATATTTGAAAATATATACAACTTTCAAAAATTTGATAATATACGGATGTTCTCACAGTGGAATCGGTGAACGTTGAATTGTGTTAATAAATACATGTCATATGACCTGTGGCCACTATATAAAGACTTCAATACATGTTTTCCATATAATTAACTTCGTTTCCGTAAGACATCTATAATTTATCTTAATTTCGTTCGTTGTAGGAGCATACCCGAATTAAAGAAATACTTAGACTTGGGATATACCAATAGAATTAATTACAGTTTAATAGAATAAATTTTTACTTTTGTTTTGTTCCTCATGAATATTTACTTAAAGTCCTAATTATTGTTCATTTCCCTTTTAAATATGTTTTGATTTTATATTTTATCTTTATTTTTTGTTTTTTTTATCTTCTTATCTTATTTATCTGGTATATTGGTTTAACTATCTTTATTTTACTCAATTACGTATTTGTTAAAGATTTCTAATTATTACTTTTTGCTTGTGTACTAATCATCGTATATATATAAATTGTTCATTTCTATATTAAATTTAATTTATACTGCTTATTTTATATTGTTTACATTTATTTTGTTACATTTCATATCGTTAATTTATCTTAAATATGTTTTATGTTATATATAAAACTCTTTTTAATTTTCTTGTACTGTAAAATTCCACTAAGGCCTTTATTAAAAATAAATAAAATAAATAAATAATTAGTGGTTATCCCTGTATGCCCAAAATCCAGTAATTACATATAAAAATATCAAATTTATAAAATAATTGCCCAACAGCACCGAAGAATCGCTCCGCTCTGAAAGTAAACTCATTGAATCTCTCCACAGCAGTAACTCGGGTCGGGCCGATCGGACCGGTAGCCACTCCGCTAACGAATTACAAGATCTCAGCCGAATGGTTTGTACTCCACTTCACCATGAATCAAAGGTGGACGCCGAGAGAGGCAGATTGAAATTAATGACCTGGGGGTGTCCGGCAGTACAATCCTCGTACAGAAATCGTAATAAAACAATAACATACCTCACAGTACAATAGAACTTTAACGACCAACGCCGGGTAATAAAGTCGTTATATTTATGTGTATGGAGAAATCTAAATCTTCAATTATTGCGAAATCCGGGGTGCGTAAATCTGCGACAGACATTACTCTTTATTTATAAGTATTATGAGAAATATCGCCACCGCATTGAAATGTTCACTTCGATATAATACATTTATATAGTAACACAAAAACCTACATAATATATCAAGAATTTATGAGAAAGGAAAACATGTTTTTTCCAGATCATGGATCAATAGTTACCTAACTAAAAGTAACAAATAAACCAAATTTTAACAGAACAGACTGGAAAGCCAATCACATCGATTTATCATCTGACCCGTCGTTGTATTAATATTTATTTCTCTATCTCAACTCATGAGACATGTTTAAGATTTTTTATATAAATCGCTTCTTATAATACTTCGAAAAAAGTATTTATGTTTACCATTTATCCTACATAAATCTGCGTACTTAATTCAATAACGAATTTTTTAATATATGTTTTTATAAACACACTTGTTTTTCAGTTCTACTTATTTAATTTTTGTGAGACGCGATTCGCAAAAAGTATTGAAAGGGGCTGCTATATAATATTAAGAATTAATGTAGCTGTAACAGAATTTTTGAATTCCATATTTTTACAAGTGTGACTGTGGAGTTCTATAAATTTGCCTCCGAAACAATAAACAAGTTTATGTGTTATCTACATTATCTGATTGTTATCATATCTATAAAATTTGGTTTGACTCTTGCTGGCATATTTATGCAAGCAACTGACACCTCATGTCTAAATTATTAATATAGTTCAAACAAATCAATTACTTCTCTTAATCAGATATTTCTCTCTCAGAGAGGTATCATATATAAAATGTTATTAAGTTTAACAGGCGTGGATTGTATTTGCGAAATTAATTTAAAATTATAAAATTACTTTCGTTGAAACGACAACGCCTTTTGTTTTGTATATCCTTAAAACATTACCTATAATAACATAAATGATATTTCTTTTGACAAAACATTACCAACTTTAAATCTGAAATTTTCAATAACTATCAGGTCAAAAACATCTTTGATATAATAGAATTGTACACCTTTGCTACATTCACATCTTTTTTTTTATAATTACTATATATATATATATATATATATATTTAATACGAAATAAATAAATGAAATAAAGAGAAACACACAAATATCAAATAATAAAACTGAAAAATTAAATGCTGGAACCTGGATTCGAACCACGGACCTCTGTGTTTCGCGCACAGCGTGTTACCAATTTCACTATCCCAGCGACTTAACAAGTCGTCAATATTTGATAGTTATATGTTTCTCTTTGAATTATTAATTCACTTATTTATATTATTCCATTTTTATTCGGAAAGTAATCGACTGTTTACGAGAATATCAAACGAAGCTTTGACGTCTTCTCGCTAGTCGATTTCCGAACAATGGAAGTATTCTTTGCTAAACTGCAAATAGAGTATATATATTATTAAACATATTTTTCATTTATTTAAGGAACGAGTCCCGTAATATTTAATACGAAATAAACGGGACTCGTTCCTTAAATAAATGAAAAATATGTTTAATAATATATATATATATATATATATTGGCTCCCAGTCCAGACGTTCTCAAAGTACAGTTAGATTTCATCAACCCGTTTTCCTCAGTCATGCACTGAGCTATGCCATATCTGTGTATTACCAAACTCCGTTGACACGAACTCATGTTGTGAATCATGTGGTTTGTCTCCATGAATTCTAACTCACTGGCGATTATTCGTTTCATGCATTTGCATACAATAGATTATGTTAAGCTGATAGGACTCTAGTAGTTGGATGATTTCCTTTATATATAGGAGTAATGGTGGCTTTCTTCCAGTCGAGTCGTAGGCGAGTAGCGTCGAATCTAGTGGTCATACTTTAGCCCCTCGTAAAATAGGGCTTATCCCATTTATAAATGCTAGGAGACATCTGTGGATAGAATGTGTACATAATAAAATATATTTTTATAAAATTTAACTTGTATAATTAATAATGAATTATTTACAACATTCGAAACTCTATCAATTGACAAAAATAAAATGTTTATAATATAATTCTAGAAGAGATGATAAATAAAGTGAATATGAATTTTTTCGCAAAAACCACAAACATTATATAAAATAAGGACTTTATAATTATCTTGCAGAATAAAGCAAAGTGAACTCTCATATCATTTTATCTTCCATGCTTGGCAAGTATTGAATACCAGTCTCAAAAAACCTTTAAATAGTAAGCGCTAAATTACGCCATGATTATAGATAGACGAATAGTTGTATCATTTTCGGAACACATAGGTCTCATTTTTTTGTATTTTTAAATATAAATAGTTAATAAATATATCGTACGGCAGGTCCCTGACATAGAAAATTACGAGTTTGTAACCGATTTCTCTATAATATTTTTATAACTGATTCATATTATTTCATCATATTTTAAATATCATAGAATAATGTTCTAAAATTTTATCTTTACAATAACGTATTTTGTATTTTAAAAAATAATAGAAATTAAATTTGTGTTATATTTTTAAAATATGTTTCTCTCGGTGCAATTCTTGATGCAATCAAAAAGTCTCCGTCAGCGCAAACTTTACTGCGTTCGATTTCCTGAAATACGGTACAATATCGGCAGATTAGGACTTGTTCGACCACACATCATATGTGAGCCAAAAATAATTACCCTCATTACGATGCTGCAGGAGCTCAAACACCGCGGTCTGTAAAACTCAAAGGTTTGTTCCTCGTCTCATGTGAAATGTACAAACATATACATTTTTCTCCATAGCCTTTTTCACGAATGGCCGTAGTTTCAACAATATTTTTATATGTTCTAAGAATACAATTAATGAATTTTGTCCACAGAGAGATAATCATTAAGATAAATTATAGAAGTAACACTGAAACGAAGCTACATATTTATTTATAAGGGAAACCTGTATTGAAGTCTTGATAGGGTGGCCATAGGGCTTAAGACCAATATTAGCCGGCTTAAGTGAACACTTTACGCAATGAAACATACACATATACCTATATACATTAAAAATGAGATATTTTGCTTAATCCTTGACTTTAAAAATGTAGAGGTATTATTACCATGGGCAAGATCAAGGTATTTTGTTTCATGGGAATTAATAATTTTCGACCATAGGGCTGTAGCTACCTTTAATATTTGAAAGAAGAGAGGTAAAGAACGTAAAACTTTCCAAAAATTTGATAATGTTCGGGTGTTCTTAGAGTGAGATCGGGAACCTTGCATTGTGTAAAGTGATGACTAAAGTGAATTATATATAAATATTTTTATTTTGTTAATATTAATAACTACTTTTTTCGTCAAGAATACAGAGTTTTTTAATTACTAATTACATATTATTTCACTTTGTCGATACTGTCGACTTGATATTGTCGAATGTTTCGATAATGTTGAAATTTTACTTTTTGCGGATGATATTAAAATTTTCAAGGAAATATCAGATGTGAGCGACTGCCTTACACTCCAATCTAACCTATACAAATTAAACGATTAGTGCATCTCTAACAACCTATTTTTAAATGTTGATAAGTGTAAATCACTATCCTTCTGTAGAAATAAATCTCCCATTTCCTTTTCGTATTCAATAAATAATACAAACCTAGAAAAAATAACAGAAATCCGTGATCTTGGTGTCATTTTTGATCATAAACTAGAATTCAAAAGTCACATCAACATTATTACGAATAAAAGTATGAAAACCTTAGGTTTCATACTTAGATCAATACAGGACTTTGAATCAATTAATGTAATAAATCTCTTATATGTATCCTTGGTCCGTAGTCAGTTGGAATACAATTCCATCATTTGGTCTCCTTTTTACAGGGTTCATATAAAAAATATAGAAAGGGTACAACGTAAATTCCTAAAATTTATAAATTTTAAGCTTCATATTCCGATCGACCAAATAAACTACAAATATTTGCAAACTAATCTTAATCTCCTAACCTTGGAAGATCGAAGAAAATTAACAGATTTAATATTCCTTTTTAAAATATTACACTCAAATTTCGACTGTTGCGAACTCCTGAATAGTATTAATTTTAAAGTACCTAACCGTAGGACCCGCCAAAACATGCTGTTTTATTGTGACAATTTGGACACAAACTATCGTTCAAATTCTAGCATACCTCGGATGCACAAACTTGGCAATGAACTACCTACATATGTCGACATTTTAAATCTATCTCTCTCAAAATTTAAAAAATCATTATATGATCATTTCTTTTCAAAATATTAAATTTTTATATAATGTCTTAAATTTTTTATATATACCTGGCTATTCAAATTTAATATTGCTATATTATCGGTGAGTAAAAATTTCTGAGATCACTACTTTACACTTTTTTGCATATATACTTTTTTTACATATATGTCTAACCTCATTATGTTTAAACTATGTATATATACTTTTTTACATTTATACCCTTTATTTTTCTTTTACATTTAATCGTTTGTTGTATTTTAATTATGTATAAACCTGCTACTTTACACTTTTTTGCATATATACTTTTTTTACATATATGTCTAACCTCATTATGTTTAAACTATGTATATATACTTTTTTACATTTATACCCTTTATTTTTCTTTTACATTTAATCGTTTGTTGTATTTTAATTATGTATAAACCTGTTGTAAAAGGCTATTAAGCCGTGTAATTAATAAAATAAATAAATAATAAAATGGGCAGCTAATAACATAACGAAAGACCAAATTACTTATTTATTTATTTAAAGAAGTACGTCTTTCTCTGTTATTTGAGGAGAACACTTGGTACACCATTTTTTCTATGGGCATTCGATTAATTTAAGCTACATGAACATAGAAAGATGAAGTGCCGGCACAGATAATTTAATACATACATCCTATTACATAGAATAAATAATATATGTATACTCGTATATTAATTAACTTTGTTTTACACCACTTCAGTTTTGCACTGTAAAGTTAACGGAATAATATCTGCACTTCATCAGGACAGTCTAAAGCTAAATAATATAAATGTTTGATTTTCTCTTTGACGAAAGAATAGATAATGTCCCAGTTGGCGTTGGTAAATGATAAAACTCATATGGTTAAATACAATTAATTCGTAAACTGTCTAACCGCATTGTTATTACTTGAAATATAAAAAACATAATGTGCATTTTTTGATCATGTCTGAGAATGCACAAAAGGGATTACTGGTGTCAAGTTAGAGGGAAGGGAAAATCTCCGGGAAGTTGGACAAACCTGTTCCGCAACAGATGGCACCGGATAATTCATCACTGTCTCATTTATTACTACTATTATAAAATGGTCCCTTAATGTTTATGCTTGTTATTTTATTTTAATTTTTCCTTGAAGGGAGTGAATTACTCTAACTGTCTCTAAGGTGCAATTCTGTGTTCATTTTAATTAATCTGGCTCCTAAGTCGTATGTCAACATGCGTATTATTATGGACACTTTGGACTTCGTGCATTCATATTTTGTGCTGTATCATTTCCTGTTGATATGTATTAGATTCCCTAAGTATATTCCAATTGTCATTTGTCGCTGCGCTTTGGAAGCATAGAAGAGGATTTGTGTGGACGCCTCCCCGTCCCGCTCGCATTCTCATGAGTGTCGGCGGGGCGGTGAGTGCGGCCATATTAGCGATAAAAAAATACCGAAAAAAAAAAGTGTAGGGTCGATATGGGAGTTATTGCTCATAGAACGTCCCTGGGTATGTGGTGGGTCCCTCTTCTCTATTATTATAATATATATCAATATCGCCTTGTGTAAAATTTTACTAAATTTTGTACTATTTAAATTATAAAAAAAATTAAAATTTAATACTTCAATCAATAATAATCAATGTTCTCATTCAAAATATATGATTGTATCGAACTTAGGTTGTTACGTGTTATTATAAATAATTTCGTAAACTTGCGTAGGCTGCACATAAATTGGCGGCGAAATGTTACATGTATAATTTCTCGCAAAATATTTTCCTGCAATGAAATCTCGTACTTTTATGCAGACACGGCATTCGCTGTAATTCTTCTTTTCTGATCCAAACAGAAAGCAAAATTGAAGTAACATGTATCAGATGCGTGCAGACGTTCAGAATACCTCGCACGCATATACAATAAATTATATTAAACAATAATAAATAAAAAATTATTTAATAGAAAAATTTGGTTGTCAAACTTCCTTAAAAAATGCTTAGTGAATGTAAAGGAAGAAATTTGTATTTAAAATAGGATACATGGCCAAGGCATGTCAAGAGTAATTACTTCTTGCAGATCATATTACACGCAGTAAATCATGACACGTTATCATATTCGCTTCGGTTATACAGTGACTTAGAGTCATACGTGAAAAACATATTCATACCAATCTATACTAATATATGTAGAAAGAGGTTAAGTTTGTGAGTTTGTAAGTTTGGATGTAGAAGATAATCTCCGAAACTGCTGATCCGATTTCAAAAATTCTTTCACCAATATTTAGAATGGACTTTCAGGGTGATTATAGAGGCTTTAAAATAAATGACCTTTGCATTGTGACCTTTTTTACAACTAAAGTCTACGAAAAACGGTCGAGCGAATGCGTTTCTTACGAACGCTGTCTTAAAAGTAAGAGAAAAATTAATGCTTTCTATGGAGAAGTTGTAGAACTCAAAAAGGCCTATAAAAATCCGCGATGACATGTATCTATATGTTAATGTTAATTCACAAATAGATAAAATATGAATAAAACATACATTTAAAATTAATTTTAATCTGGCGGTCGTAATTTAAGTAGGTAATGTTGAATTCTTATCAAAATAAATTTGCTAATCATCAGGAAAATTTTATGTAGATAAAAATTTCCTTTTACACAACATTATTTGAACGAGTATTTTAGTTTATATTGATTTTTCACTGATACTCCTATACTCTCAAACTAAATTCCACAAGGGCGAAGCTGCGGGCACAGCTCGTCTATAATAAACTCGTAAATACGTAGAATAAAATTGCCAAAATGATTTTTTCACATATTTATGAAACCCTGTAGTTCTCGCCATTTCTCACTAAGATTATTCTACCTGGTAATCTTATTTTGCTAAAACTATTCTATCTATTTTCAACTTAACTAACTAAACATATTGTCGTGGCTGTGGGAGGCAAATAAAAATATAAAACAATTTAATTTTTAATTTATTACGTAAAATTCACTACACATAAATTAAATTTGAGCACTGCTCTTAAACTGACAAAGTCCTTAAATGTTTTTTGAATAATTCACACCTATTATCCAATTTCTAAATTCGCACTGAAAATTAAAAATTTAAACAAAAATAATTTTTTTTAAAGATGATATCTACTTATCTACAAATCTACGCTTTCTATATTCAATTTGGTAAAGTAGCGATGTTCAGATCACCAATGGCAATATACTTATACCGCTTTCTGTCCTCTCTGAATAGTTAGTTGCCTTGATCCAAAATTTCAACACTACCAGAGTAACGAGTACGTGTTTTATAGTTTGGTTAAGTTATAAGTTGGGAATCTTAATATGTATTACGATGAAGTACAGCTTAACATCGGATCTCTGAGTCTAGTATCAACAATGTTATCGCTTGAATATCTTAATAGATTTAAAGTTCACAATGCTGCAACTCGCTTAGCGTATTGAAGAGCACCGCACTACAATGCACATAGCTTATTGAAAGTTTCGTAGTGAAACAACTCGACTTCAGGATTGTTGTGACGTAGTTCTACTAGGGCTTGAGAAATAATTCTTACGAACTTAATTGAATCACGAGAATTATTCAAAGTTTTCAGATGTTTAATGTTTAATGAATTTAATATAAAATTCGCGTAAAATATGAAAAATTTATTTTTAAAAAAACACACACACATACTGAACGCTGTTGTGCCCTCTATACTCTGTGGTTTATAATAATAATTTCATGTTATATCAGACGAGGTAGAGAGGTGTCGACATAGTCGGGAGTGGCCCGGCACACATCAGTTATTTATGAGTGGTTCGTGTCCTCGCTAGGGTATCCCAAGGGAATATATTAACAGATATTCGTTATTTAATATTCATATCTGAGTGACTCAAAAACGCTGCAGAGATAACAAACCCTCAGAGTTTTATAAATACTTTCCAGAAATTTATACGTTTCATCGCCAAAACTGTACAATTTTAGTTTATCTCGTACATTCCGCTTAAAATTAATAACAAAAATTAATTTATCTATTAATTAAGATAATTATACAAATCTTCACAGAGACGGAGCTATTTGTATGGGAAACGTGAATGGAATTATATATAGGGTGCCCAGGGCTTATGATCTTTTTAGCTTAGCTGGTTTAAGTGGTCACTTTAGACAATGCAACGTTCACAATTCCACCGTGAGAACATCCACACATAATCAATTTTTGAAAGTTGTATATATGTTCACTTAAGCCAGCTCATACAGGTTATAAGCCCTGGGCAGCCTATAAAGATTTCTATAGATGTTTTCCGTATAAATAGCTTCGTCCCTGTAAGACTTCTTATTTTATCTCATTTAATAGTTATCCATCTCTGGACAAAATCCAGTAATTCTCTATTTATTAAGTAATTGTGCTAGTTCGTTTTTCGTCCACTATTTCAAAAACAACCAAAAAAACTGTATGCAGAAGTCGTACACAAAGTATGTTGGAACATTGGTTTGAAACGTGTTACGCTTTTTTGTAAATCTAGGTTATTTTATGTGAAATACTCTATTTAGTTCATTTACAATAAATTACACAACATGCTAGTTCTCCCTGTTCCAAGAAATTACAGGCATGGTTGATAACTTATTACTATTTGCACAGTGGTTAGCGATGTTGGTACGTAATACATTGAAACATAAATTCATAACCCGAAACATTGTTTCAAAGGTCAAGGTAGTATTTCTTGCCGACTATGAATTAAAGCCACGCATGTAATTGTTTCAAATGATACACGCATACAAATAATTTCGTATTTATAAGGGAAGGTTATAATTAATTAGATGTACATTTTCATTGGACGGAAAACATATTTTTTTATAATTCATATAATCTTTCAAATTTTATTTTCTTTTCAGGAAATTTATTTTTTTATATTAAAAAGACAGATTATCAAAATATTTGTCAATTTTTGTTATAGAAACTATTAGAAACGCAATTCAAAAATCAAATGTTACATATTGACATTTGGCGATAATGAACATGATATATGGTTTATAAAAGCAACGACTGCAATATCCAAAAAATTAAAAAAATATTTTAAATGCAGTCACAAAGGATAATAATTAATTTTAAATGTACTAAATTCTAGATTTTATGTAGATATTTATCCCTTTCAAAATCATGTTTCCTAAAAATTTATTGGCTATGACGTTTACTAAAAAACCTCGAATTCAGTCCATTATAAATTAGTTACAAACAGTCACCTAGTACGTCGGTCATGTAGAGCGGGTTACTAAAGAGAGGGTTGTAAGAAAGATTGTAAGGATTGTAAGAAAGTCCAGAAGGGACAGAATCAAAAACACTCAAATAAGAGAATGTGTCGAAGTAGAATCCTTATTGACGTTTATCGAGAAATCACAGTTACTATGGCTGGGACATATCTTGCGAATGCCGGCAGATAGACTGCCAAAGCGGATATTCCAGGCAAGACCAGAAGGCAGAAAACCAAGGGGCCGTCCTAGGAGAAGCTGGCGAAAACAGTTGGAGGATTGCCGCGAAGCTAGATTGCAACTAAATTGGACTGATATGACGTGGAGAGCGAAGCCCGAGATCGAAAAAGTTGGAACGTTTTATGCTAGAGATGCTGGGACCGCGACCCAATGTGATAAGGTATAGAAGAAGAAAAAGAAGATATCATTTTAATAACTTTCCAATGCGTTTGTTGAAATCTCATTATATATTTTATTGTTGTAGATGCGAAATAAGTATTTTGGTATTTAATAAATTATTATTTACTATTTCAATATTATAATAATAAAATATTTCTGAAGCTTTTTATACAAAATCTGCAATATTTTTAATGAACTCAGCAACTCAGAAGGCAGAAATAATATATTTTCACTGGAACTTTCACTTCACAATTGAAATATGACTAAATAATGCGGCATCCATGGAAAATTTGAGTTTTAATGGCAATGTGGTTAGCCGATGTAGAACTACTTATGGTAAATACATGTTTTGAAAATAAATAATGTTTTCATGGATGGATATTCACGTAGCGTATCTATCTCAACTATAAATTTGGATAATGTTAAATTTTGTTCCATTACACGTACGTAACTTTAAACTGTGATATTATTTTAGATGCTTTGTGGTTGGATACAATTATTAGTTTTAAAAATTTTTGTTTAAACCACTTTGTTTGATTTAACGTCGACCGGCTTCGATACTACTGTATTTTTGTCACGGACGCACATTAATGGATTCATAAAATATGCAAAGAATTTTTGGGCACAGGCGTAGCTTGTTACGTTGGGAGTGCGGGGAGGGGATGTAGGAGCCATTTTAAAATCATTGTTTCAATATAAAACCTTTATTTCAGATCAACTATAACGAACTATATGGAGTAAATGTATGATTTCAAAATATACCAAATGGCCGTCAAATAACTTTTATATTGATATTTTGGGTAATAACAAATAAGTAGGTACTAGCCTCACTCTTGAAATCGAAAATAACCATAAGAACTCACTCTTGAAACCGAAAATAACCATCACATTTACTACCAAATCTCGACAAGATGTTATAGGTTTAAATGCTCAAAAAATGTACATATATTGTAGATGGCATGGCACTTGTTCATCAAATGCAATTAAATGAATTTAAAACTTTGTGATTTTATTGCGAAATTCTTCCAAAGAACCAAGTCTTTATTTATCCTGGATTGCGTCCATTCATGATGGCCATTGATGTCACTTGTAGAGTCCGATTGTAAATCCAGATGTGAACGAAAAGCCTCATGAATGCTGTTTTTAAACGGATAAAGAAGCACCCATCTATGCATCGCGTCTTCATTTTTGGTTATACCAGTCAAGCCTCCAGTAACTGCTGAAGATCGATTTTGAGACTGCTCTAGTGCTAAGTCGGGGCTCACCGCATTAAATGTACCTTACTTTTGTTTTATTTCTTAATGATTGGCGAATATTTTTGCTACTACCTTCTATATCTGCATCATCTTGTTCTGCAATGGAAGTAGACATATCTGGCTGTTTATGCAATGCTATTTCTCGTTGTCTTATTTTTCTTCACTTACATAACTCGCCCTACAAACAACATCGACGCCATGAATATTCTAGTGCTGCGAACTCTGGATTATTTTGTAACCTTTTACTAATGTCATCTTTTCTTCGATCTGCTGCTTTTTGAATACTTATAAATGATTGTGGTTACGGTTCCTTAACCAAGTCACCTGCTTTATCTTTTTTCTTTTCACATTTGTCACTTGTAGTGATATTGCTCACGTATTTTAATAAAACAGTTATTAATTTATCACTGACCAAAATGACCAAACTAAAGTTCTATTTGATGAACACGAAAAAATATAGAGTTACTCACAATGGTTTTTATCGTACTGTTGCCCAAAAACATTACACATCTAGGTACGCTATGCGCTCTGACGCTTGGGGGTGGGCTATTTAATTAGGGTAAAAAGGAAACGGACCAATAAAACTACTGACAACATTCAGTTTTTTGTTATTTGGTGTTTCAGGTATAAGAAACTGATAGCATAGTTGCCGGTCTTCATATTTTGCATACTCAAGGACTTCTGGCGCCTGGACTATATCATTAAATTTGTTTTTATCATTAAATAATATTTTAACAATAATTTATGATTTTTAATCAATAATTTCTCTTTTAATTTTATTTGACAACCTATTAATACCTTTAATTATTAAAAAACCCAACTAATGACACTAATATAATCATTCAAATAGCTCAATAGCTTGTACTCAATCGATTTACTCGCTTCGTTGTGGGAGGGGGGGAGTATAAAAAGAATTGGAACACCTGGGCTTCTGGCAACATTCAGATTGTTAATCTCTATAGACAATTGATTCTAGTTCAGAAGAGCCTACGCTCTTCTGAACTAGAATCAATTGTCAGAATTCGGTCCTCATATTTTGCATACTCAAGTACCTCTGGCGCCTGGACTATTTTTCTATTTTACATATTAATAATCGCCTTAAATTGATTCATTTGAAATCGAAATTGAAAATTTTTAAATCGTTAGAAATATGTATAACGTTTAACCAAAATATCACAAATAACCAATTGAATTTAACCACTCGTCGAGTCCTAATATTTACGTAGCATTTCCAACCTATTTTCCGATCTGTAATGACATGTTTCCATAACTTTCATAATACCCATTTTTTATATAATATTTATGCAGTCGGATATTCATTAAACATTCAAAGTTTTTTTTTTCCTATGAAAACGATTCATATATATTGTGGCCATGTGGTATAGAGAGTGCAGAATGTGTTTAAAAAACTTAGTTTCTTAAGATTTTTCGGAAGAAATGTTGGTTTGCTGCCACTGGTGTGAGTACTTCTCGGACATGCGAAGTGCGAAGCTGTTAATGCAAATATGCAGAGACAGCGTGTTAAGATTGTTTATGGATGGGGCAGACATCCAGCTCGGCCGCGGATGTGGGGGATTCTGCGCTCATCGTTTTTGAGATGAGCAACAGGAATATTCAGATCTCGTCTTGCGGGTCCTCTTTTTGGGCGGAAGCGAAGTGGCTGCGTGGAATCATTTTAATTGAATAAGAACGCTCTCGATGCAGAACCCGCGCAGCGCCACGCGATCCGACGCCAAAATGCATTTTTGAAGTGTGCACCTTTTTTCGCCGCTGATTCACCGAAATGCGAGATAAATATTAAACTTGTCCGGTGGCGTTTTGATCTAAATTTTCTGAATATTTCAAAATATTTTGATGTTTTAGTCTTATTTTTCAGGGACACATGTTTTATACTTATTTTACACACATTAACAGAAAGTAAGTGTTTTCATTCTTTGTTTAAGAGTTTATTTTCATTTTACACACCTAAACATAAAGTAACAGTTTAATAACCAAATTAATTAATCAATTAGAAAGACATACAGAAAAATCTAATTCACGAAAAAATATAAGGTTCGAACCCAGGTCACCTCCTTTCCGGGGCCGGTGCTCTGACCACTAAGCTATAGCAACCCTCTATGTTTCCGTGAATATATCGACCTTATATGTAGTTCTTATTTTTATTAATTGATTAATTTTTATTTTTGTCCATAGAGCAATCCACTTTTTTTGATACGGTAGTTGAAATTACTTTGCAATGCCACCGCAAGGTGGACGCCAGAACTTTGTTCTGAAAAATTACCACTTCACAAATATGAATGTGTTCTTGAATATATATAATATCTGTTGTATAAATGTATGTCCAAATTTAATGAATTATTCAATTAATTATTAGTGGTCAGAGCACCGGCCCCGGAAAGGAGGTGACCTGGATTCGAATCCCAATAGTAACCTAATATTTTTTCGTGAATTAGATTTTTCTGTATGTCTTTCTAATTGATTAATTAATTTGGTTATTAAATATTTCACAAAACTTTGTTCTGAAAAATTACAACTTCATAAATATGAATGTGTTCTTGAATATATATAAAGTAACAGTTTCCATAACTAGTCTTTCTGAACGATGAAGTATATTTTGGATTATAAATTTATGAATATATGAAATATTAAAAATATTATTTAGCCAAGACACAAATCATTTTATTTAGCGAAACCCCTAATAAACTATCGCCAGACGGTGTCGCCGTTATGTGTCACGTCATTTCACCCGAATGGCTAATTACGTATATAAATCATTTAATATTAACTCATCAAAATGTCTAGAAATTGTTACATACCCAAGAAATACAAAAAGGGTCTATTATTATTTCGAGAGGAAGCAGTCCAACTAATACCTAATTATGTGATAGTTCTCAAAGTAATCAACACGGTACTGAAAACTAATATGTACCTACGACCCTACAATGGGATCCGAAACGTCAGCCTGAGAAATCAGGTAAGGCAGAATAGCCCAGAAGTATAATAGTTTTACTTGCCCATTTTTGTACTTGTTGTTTGCTAAAATCCCCCGAACACAAATTTCGTAATATCCAGCCTACTTGTATAATGTACATATACATATAATATTTCCGGTTTGATACTATAACGTGAGTCTAGCGGTCGCTGGCTCTTCTATAAGAGGTTTATGTGTGTGTAGTATATAATTGACTTGTTTTAAAAATATACATTGTCATTTTACACTACAAAGTATATATTGCAGTCATTTATTGTTACACTACAAAGTATATTGCAGTCATTTATATTTATATGAGATTATATAATATTTTTCTTTGTCTTTACTACTTCTCACATTAAATGGTTCTCTTGATCATTGGGCGCCAAGATTAATTTTTGGGATTGGGATCTAATATTAAGAACTAAAAACGCTATATTTCGTGACCTGCGATTATTATTATAAGCAAGAATGAAAAATTACCATGGAGAATAGAATTACAGAAACGGAAGTCGAGGTGAGCTGGGGAATATGAATAATTAAGAGGCTCCATAATATGTATAATACCCATACTTGTGTAAGTCAACCTTGAACCGCTGGAGCCGGTGGATGTTTAGCTCCCGAATCATTCAATTCAATTCAATTTCAATTTCTGTTTAAGAATTTAGAATTCGAAAAATAATAAATAGAAAAAGTAGAGCTTTAATAGGTGCTTAAGTTAATAAATAATGTAGTTCACGTGGACATCACTTCGAATTGGCCTATAAAATGTAATAACAATACCTCCAACGAGTGTGCAAGCTAAAGTGCTTTTTCAGTAGCTGACAGCTGGGTATCAAAATTGGGTCCGGATTAAATAATTAAATGCCTCATGCTTTGATATTAGTTGTTATACTATTCAAAATATATGTTTAATTCTTTTTTTTATAATATGTATTGTCTTTATTGTCAACACAGTATGTTATGGTTTTAATTTAATTGTTCATGTATATTTATTGATTATCTTTCTTAATAAATAAACTGTTTTACTTTCACATTATAATTTATGTTAAAATATTATTTACTCCATTAAACGCGTGTATTTCCAAGATTGAACGCAAACAATATTGACAATAAATGTCTCAACTAGTATAAATCATTCTAAACATTTTTGATCGATTCCATCAATGATAACATTGATGTATTGATGATTTATGTATACAAATAATTGTATACATAAAAATTCAATATTAAGTATAAAAAAAATGACAATCCCGGATCGTCAAATTTTGATGTCAAAATCCCGGAATTGAAATCCCTCTTTTATCTAACACTTACAGAATAAATTAAAGACCTTATTAACGTTTAACGCTGGTACAGTTCGTATCATTTTACATGTCGGCAAAGTCGACTGGCAGAAAAATTCTGCATTTTTTTAGTTCTTTAACCGGGAAGAAGAGGTTTTATTGATCATTAAAACATCGCGCTTTCATGATTCATCACGATTAGCCGAAGAGACTTCCATCAACGTATCGCGTTTATTATTTTTACCGTACATTTGAAGTTGATTTCATTTTGTTTTACTGCCAGAATAGCGATGAGTGTCTTTACCAGACCAACAACGTTATAAATCGACTCATCTTTTTGGCCGTCAAAAACTGTAAAATTAAAGTATTAAAAATAATGTAATTTAAAAGATACAGTACTAATAATTATTTTATTATTAGATGACTATAAATTTTATAATATGTACAATTATATTCATGAAAAATCTTATAAAATTATATTTCATTAGGATTTATAATTTTACCGAGTATTTGCAAAACATTTTATTTTCTAGGTATTGTCCTTGTTCTTTGCCTATCTTTTGAGCATATTTTTGTTGATTCATCACAAAAGCAATACATAAAACTGCTCTTATTACGATTAGTGATAAGTATCTTTTTAAAAGAAAGTAAAGTAATTATTTGATACTATATCAAATAATTATCTTATTTTATTTTGGTTTCCGATGCTTTTCAATCAAACTTGCTTGTCCAGTGATATCTAACCAGTCTAAAGATGTGTCAATAAGAAATATCCTGATGATGGAAAGGTAGTTAGAACGATGTCGGTGTAATTAATAAAATATAAGTAGATACATACAAATAATACAAACAATATTTAAAAATTTTAATCCACAATGTTGCTAAAAAAATATGCTCGTTTACGTCGTAAGCAAGTTTAAACACGTACCCCGCTGCGCCTATTCTTCAATTGAGTATATAGGTATGATATTCCAAGAGAGTAAGGTTAGGTTATCACAAATAAAGGGATTAAGATAATTTTTTTTTAATTTCAGTGTATTTAAGAATGTTCTTAGGTTTTCACAGCCATTCAGAATCTTCTGGTTTATGTCTTCTGGGGTATTATGCCGTGTTATTACGACGTTTCTGGCCGACGTTTCGGATCCCATTGCAGGGTCCATCATCAGGGCTGATGTGTTCAATCATCAGCTCTGATAATGGACACATCAGCCCTGCTGGCCCTACAATGTGATGCGATACGTCGGCCAGAAAAATCGTAATAATACGGCATAAGACCCCAGAAGACACAAACCAGAAGATTCAGTGTATTTGATATATAACATACAAATTACAAATTTTAATTTAATTCGTTTATTATTTAATCATTTAAAATTAACATTTAAAATAATTCTACATTTAAATCATTATACATTTAAAATAATTCTTATCAAAGATTTGGGAGAATCCTGCTACGGAAAACCCCTTCAGAGACATGGAACACATCAATAGCGATATTTTTCAGCATAGCGGTAGCTCTTCCAAAAGACATAACCATCGGTAGGTTGCGCCTGTACATTGGAATGCGAAATAATCTTGGCTGATGCTGTCTTAGATAATTATCAGGATCATACAAACCAATGCTGCGCTTAATTTCGATTACGGATCACACCGCGCAACAATCGAATAAAACGATATTTGAGTGCATATATTTCCAAATTTAAGATCAAAATTAAATTAAGACCTATTGAGAATTATGAATAATGATCTTTAATTATAATTAAACTTTTTTTATGCACAATAACATTGTAATTTTTCAGAAACTTTTAGTTTTGTCTGATTAGATATATATTTTTTTTACAGCCCTCTGTGAGGAAATAACAGGCTTTTCTCTTTACTGTTTTATTAATTCTGTACACACAGCAAGTGGCGACATGGGCGACAACATAACAAATTATGATTCGTGTTACATGACATATTCACAGATTTATCTTCTGGCAAATGGGCCCACTAATGCCTGTTTTTTTATTTGCATTTCAGACTTCACAGCGAACGTCACGGAGGAGCCTGGTGTCCAAAGCAGCAGGTCACCGCAGACAGCACCGAGTGGCTTCAGGTGGACCTCAAGAAGGTCTACCTCATCACGGCGTCAGAGACCCAGGGACGATTTGGTAACGGACAGGGTCAGGAATTCGCGGAAGCCTATCTGTTGGAGTATTGGAGACCACGACTTGGAAAATGGATGCGCTACAGGGATGCTCTCGGAGAAGAGGTAAGAAATCAGCCGTATTTAAACGATTTATTTTAATCTTTATCGCAAGATGTATATTTTTTGCCGGTAAATATCCCTAGACTACGCCGGCAACGACTAAGCAGCAAAAAATATAACATAATGTAATACAAGTGTATGCTTGCATTAGATTTAAGAAAATAATTTAATGTCTCGAATTAATTTGAAACATTTCAAATTAATTCAAACAAAAAATTTCAAATGAAATAGCTTCCTCGGATATACGTATATATCTATGCATTGTACAAAAACGTGAAATCCATTTTGGATACTAAACTGTATTAATAGTATTCTCAAACATGTAATTATCCATTTTTCTAGAATTAAAACGTTGTTTGTCTAATTACATAGGAGCATTCTTTCCAAAAAAAGCAGAACAATGCTTGCATTTATAAGTACATCCGTAATGATGAGAAAATCAAAATGTTAATTACTAAAAGGTATATTTGGACACGGCCATAACACGAAGAATTAATTAGAACGGATGCTTTTACAGAGTTGTAATTTTCATTATTGACGGAGCGTGAAATTTTCGAAATTTTTCACAGATGCAAACGGGTTAGTAATTTCGTGAAATATTTTAATGCGAAGCGCGCCCGATCGGTTATTCTGTTTGCCCGATTTGTTGAACCACATGTGGTAATTGGCGAGCGAACTCAATCGAGTGATAATGTCCGCTGCCGGAAAAATAAATTCTTGATTTTAAGCGCGGATCTATGATATTATTTTAGACGAGTGGGTACTTGAGCGTTCCAGCAGTATATTCTAAAATATAAAATTAGTGAGTTGCATTATTTTTATTATTATTTAATTAAATAGAAATGCGGACATAGAATACGTTATCCCATCACTATTTTAGAACTAAACTAAATGCTTTTTCTGTGAAAATATGGCTAAAATCCTCAACCATTGGATCACTAGGCGATTGTCTCAATCATTTAACCAATAAGGACGTCTATTACAATTATATACATAAATACTCACACTTTAATAATTAAATTCTTACTAATCAACTAACTTACCATCGAGTTATTTTACCAGGGGTGTGGGCAGAGAACATTAAGCCCCACATTATTGTGTCCTGACACACAAATCTCGCCTCATCTACATTCAAACATCTTCGCGTGCAAACTGGACCATTGTTGAGGCTCCTAATGGGACCATCTTCTAGTATCTGGTTAATCTGGACATGCCAAGTATTCCGCGGCCACCTAATCCATGGTCATGGTCATTTGCATCGTGTGACATTCTTACTATTATTTCCCCATTCATTCGCCCAGCGTGCCCAAACAACCTATGTGACCCCTTTTTAATTCTATTCACTACTCTTTCCTTCCTTTTTCAAAAATGGATTTACTCTCTGTCATGGCAAAGAAGCCATAACAGAGATGCAAAATTTTCCTGAGCACGTTTGTCTGAGACAGAAAAAGGTCATTAAAAAATAACTATTTTTTACTGACAATTCGTTTACTAAAAAGACTAAAATATATTTTTTTAACATTTAAATTTTTTTACAAAAATTTTACAACTTTCCAAAGAAATTTACAAAACGGATATGTTATATTTTACACGAACTTATTTTCTGTCTCGGACAAACGTGCACCGGGAAATGTTGCATCTCAGTGACGGCGAAGGATCTCCACGGGAATGAACATGACCATTCTACGGCTTTTTTTTTCAAAAATTTTTCAAGAAAATAAAAACTTAATGTGTTCTTTATCCCAATTATAATAATTTCGTTGGCTGTCTATCCGTCCGTCCGTCCATCTGTCTGTCTGTCCCCGTAACTTCGTGTAACGTCCGTAACTTCTTTATAGTATTTTTTTTACGATTTGTTCTTTTTAGAATTTTTATCATGTTAAAGTACCGTCTTTTTTGACGGGTTGCTAGTTAAGTACTAATTTTAAAAAATATATTATCACCTCCTCTCAAAACATCACCAAATTTCTACCTATTACATTTCAAGCTCCCAAGCTCAACTTTTAAATTATGCCCGCTACAGGGCTCACTTCCAGTCATCAGCCTTGGTACCAGAAATCCATTGTGTATCGCTAGTCTTGCCTCATATTTAAATTCTAATAGTAATTGATAAAAGTTATTGTCGTGGAATGAATGAACACACTGATTATTAATATACATACTTATTAATTAATAATTAATTAATTATTCAATGTACAAAGTCACTTAATACGAATTAAACTTAACACTATACTTTAATATACAATATTTCGTAATATATCACTCGAACATGAACACTTTATTGTCGCCGGGTAACACTTTATTTATCTCTTGCTAGAATAGTCCGTTCTCGCACGTAGTACTAAACACGTCAAGGGCGGGGTAAGGTTAATTCGTACAAAAAAAGGCATGTTTTTGTGAATTTTTCGTGACGACACAGTTAAAATCTCTTTATTAAAACTAATGGTACAATAAAGTATGACATTTGAAGAATATTGTGTAAAATTTTCAAGAAGAAATTTAAAAAAATACGGCAATGGCAGCAATTATTCGGACGTATCTCAGAAAAAAGTAGAATTGCGGTGTCCATCATAACTTGGTGTTAAATCATCTGCAATCAAAAAATCAAAGTTCATTCGTTAGATAATAGATTTTCCCAGGTAACCCTGGGAGGGTTTTTTGAAATTTCAATTTTTCAATTTTTTGGAACACTTTGAAGGGAAAAACGCGATTTTTTGCGAAAAATATCGACTAATTTGTTATTAAAAAATAAATATTAATAACATATTTGAAAAAAGTCTCCAGCGTTACCTAGTAAATTATGTACAGAAATAATGTTCAAAATTTCAAAAGGATCGGTGCAGTAGTTTTGAAGTTATGATGGACACCGACTTTGAAAACGTGAGATGTGGGGAAAACGCTTTAAAGTTTTGCACACTGTAAAATTCAAAATAAAACTCAACACTTATTTTATACTTACACATAATCGTCGATGCCATGTTCACACAGCAAAGAGCTTTCATTATCAGCATCTTTTTGTCTTTATCTACGCAAAACTCTTCCAATACAATAGCACGTCCGGTAGTCCTCAGGTGAGCGCGTCTCTTAGCTGCGCGAGCAGGTACAGAAAATCAGTCTGAGTATCGCTCAAATGTTCATAATTTCGTCAATTTTGCTTCGATTGAATTGAAATTTCGACACAATATTCTTGCGATGTTATATATTCATTTCATTTTCATATTCATTTATACATTCATAAAAATAAAATGCAAAAAAAAAGTTAAAAATCTTACCTCCCCCTTAATTGAAATCGCCTGTTAGGTACTCTGCCCGTTTATTTCGCTGGATATCTATCGCTCCAACTGGCCAACCGGCCGTCGCCTCGCGCGTACTTCGCACTGAATGAATTGCCAAAATAGAACCGCGCTATTTATATCCAAAACCTGAATTATCGAACTTCCTAGATTATACTAGTGTTTAGAAGAGGGTTCTCGTTGTTTCTAGTCCTTTCCAGGTGTTCCTCAAATTTTGAAGTTTCCCGAAGGTTATTTTTAATTGTAGACCGTTCTTTCCAACGATATTATTCTGACATATTGCAAGGATTTGGATAATGCGCTGTTCCATGACAATATGTTGAAATTCTAAAGTAACGAAATAGTGTAGATACCTACTCTATTTTATACTACACGTTTATATTTTACTCGCCGTAGAATCGTCCCTCCACAACTGTTAATATATTAAACCGACAATATTCCGTTACACGTCGGTTGCATTTTGCGTTTTTGTATGATTAATACATATCACAGTGCCTGCGGTACAATCGGTCCGAATCAGAATTCGAGCGGCATCCCCGCCGCCCGCCAATTCAGATTGTTTTGCGGCTATTATTAATCCATAATTGAAATTGTATTACCAATAGCATTTGTGGGCGCGCACGTGCTCACTATTATTTACCAATACATCAACGGCTCTCGCATGAAGTTGTTAGCGGATGACGTTCGAATATTTCTAAAAAAAATCCACAAAAGGACAATTATTACTTTCGCGGGTGTCGCATTTTATTTTGCAGTTTCGCTGTTACATTTATTTTGTTACCCGTCATTATTGACGTACTTTTATTGTACGAATTTTGGCCGCCAGTTATGGCTGTGAGACCAGCGTAGCGCCTTGCTAACTTTAGTGATGGACATTATTAAATATAGAATTATGCCTTTTTGCTTATTTTACTTCATTATTACATAAGGTATACCTCGTTATTATTTGAGCCGTCTGCCAGGGTTAGTGACGGACATTATTACACAGGGAATTATATATTTTGTTTAATGATTAATACTGAACTGAAATATTAAAAAAAATCTAAATTTAAAAAAAATGTACTAATTTTGATTTTAAATTTACAGAATTTAATTTTAATTTTAAATTTACAGAATTCTAGATTTTATGTATCTATCCCTTCCAAAATCATGTGTCCTATAAATTTATAGGCTACGTTTGTTATAAAATCTGAATTTCAGTGCATTATTAATTTGTAATTCTCGATGACTGTATTAATTTATTTTTTTTGGATATTGGTGCCTTTGCTTTTATACCCCGCGTAGGTATATTCAATAGTATTCGTTTCATTGCGGTAAGACCAATATTGAAGAGGTCAATATCCATACAATTATTTTTGGGTATATGCCTTCCATAAGCGAAATAGAAATTTATTTTGGGTATAGGATGTGAGATGTTTCTCGGATAATGAATAGAAACGAATGAATTAATATTTTTTTCTTTTATTTTTGACAATTAATAAATTTCAAATGTCGCATAACTAAATAGCTAAGCATTCTAATTTTCGCGGGTAACAGGTATTCATAAATTTTTTGATAGATACTTTATAGGTACAGAATAAATTGTTTGCCTTCTGGACGGTGTAAGCATGTTTAAATTTTTGATCATGCTCGTGTTGTGGCCTTCCGAATACATGAATTTCCTAAAATTGTCAAAGCTGATAGGTACTGAATAAAATATGTGTTCACCGAGGAACGTGCGAATTCAAATACAACAACTATCTCGAGTGATGGAGTTCAGCGGTATGTAACAACTATTCTTTTTTCAATTTTCTGGGTTAGACTTAAAAAGTATTTTTATTTAATACAAACCGAAAATATCCCCTTTCATATCGACTTTTAAGATACGCCTCCGCTGGAAACACTCAGGGTTGTGGTGAATATTATTATTCAGTCGTCATTTAGTCATTAATTTAAACATATATATTTCATAAATCGTCGAAGAGAAGAATGATCCGATACAGTAATAAATACAATAATAAATACAGTACATTAAAGTTGATTCGTAGAAAACATATTGCGTATTAATATTGTCTTAACATTGTGTTTATATGAAAGTACGTATGTTTTTAAAATACAGTTACTAGATTTTGTCCCCAGGGAGATGATTAATTAATTAAGATAGATTATACAAATTTTACAGAGACGAACCTATTTGTAAATGAGAAACGTGTATGGAAGTCTCTTAAACGATGGCCCAGGGCTTACAACCTGTATGAGCTGGCTTGAGTGATCATTCTACACAATGCAACGCTCACCAATTCCATCGTAAAAACATTCACCTAAAAAAACAAGTTAAAAATTTATAATTAACAAACTGCATTCATTGTTTAAAAAAAAGTGCGAAATTTCAAAAAAATCGGCCCAATAGTTTTTGAATTGTTTCCTGCACCAATCCATTAAAAATTCACCTACCATGCTAGTTTCAAATTGACAATTTTTGTATGAGTGATGACTTAAATTACTCTCAGAACTTCAATCTATAAGATATTTATACACAAAAATGATATTTTGAAAATTTCATGGTGGTGTTTCCCCATAAATTAAAAAACGGTTATAGATTTATCGGACTGCAATACTTGTTGGAAAGATTTACCCGGCTGATGTAGGCGCAAATTTTTATTTCTTGAAAGTTTTGTAGGTATTTTTTGGGTCACCTTTTAATGCCAGGCAATTTCAGCCCCCAAAGAGGAGCTTTTGTTAGCTCAATGTGAAAAGGCCCAAGAAGACATGTCGCTTTGAAAGATCGCTCCTCTGTATAACGGAAACCTATTAAGGGTGAAATATATTATAAAGCTGTTTTATACACCGTTATTTGTTGATTTTCTAGCTGTATAACAAAACGCGAGAGAATAATATGTTGTAAAAAAAATTTTGACCAATATAACATAAATAACACAACAATAAAAAATAGTAATTCTATTTCAGCCAGTTTAATGACAAATTTCCAAATATATTTAAAATTTATTTCTTTTTAAAAAAACAGGTTCTTGATCTTGGGGGAAACCCGGGTAAAGTGAATACCTTAAGCTGTTTTTGGTTTTTGTCGGTTAGTAATAACTGGGGAAATTGAAACAAATATTTTCCATCAATCTTTATTTAAAGGAATTAAAAAATTATTTAATATTTTCCCTTAACACTAGATTAATTATTAGTTTAAGTAGTAGTGATCGCGGATACCGGCCGACAAATAATTTGGGAGTAGTGGGTGTTCGCTTTACTCCGGTTTCCCCTACAAAATGAAAAATATTTTATATCTGCTCTGTATATTAGACCGCATGGTCTAAGCACAGATATGTCAAAGTTATTATGAAACTTTTTGTAAGCTTATATTCTAATTTGTTAATTTACAATAATCTTGTTTATTCATGGACGCAAGAAGTAAAGGTAGGTACATATTATCATTACAGCGTGAGTGCAAAACATTAAAATCTAGCCATATGGAAAATAACTCGTTCAATCTGTTCGTCGAGTGAGAAATGATCGCCACGAATGCATTATCGACAAAATGTAAATACGGTTCGCTGATTTCTCCATTAACATACACTCACGTCCGAGACGTATTTTTCAGTCTTTTTTTAGTCTTAGCCTCCTTCAGTGCCAAATCCTCACTGCCCGTTTGTTTATCAAAACAGAAACGCCACGTTGAAATATATTTGGGATAATGTGCTCTTTCATTCGATGGTCTGCGATTCTAAGAGGAAATGTTTGTTTTGGGATCATTTGAAAAGAGTTCGAGTGCCATGAAAAAGTATGAAGTTACACGATATCACAAATTTATCAGAAAATTAGCATTGACATCAGATTAGTAATCAGATGTCAAGCGCATAACGCTTTTTACTTGGATATTGAAAAACTGATCTAAAGACACTATGCTCGTTTCTAGATAGACACAATATTAGTCTCAAATTTTGATAATGCCCCGTATAGAAATGTTTCTGGTTCCTATTCTGGTATTAACCGAATATGTATCGATTAAAAAAAAATTGAAGTGAAACTTCTTAGGCGGCGATTCAGAGAAGAAAGATATGAAGTAGAGAAAAAGAGGAAGAGAAATAAATATTCCGACGCCACGGAAGTGGAGCAAAAGAGAGCGATACAATGCGATAGCATAAGATAGTGTCGCGCGTGCGCGCATTGCAGATGTTCGCCTCAAACGCTACATATTTTCTACTAGTATATCTTTCTAGTTAAACAAAGTGTTTGTAATAAATTATCACTAATTAATTGATAAATCACAGTTATTTTGATAAATATTTATTGCACTTATGTAGTTACGGAATCGCAACGGTGGTAGATAAATGAACACCAAAGTCACAGCAACTGGAGCAATATTATATATATTATATATATATATATATATGGGCTAATTTTGCTCTGATTACTCGTCTGCAGAACACTTTCTACTTGTTTTACAGAATACTCGCGCGTCTGTGACCGCACTTATTTTCGAACGCTCGGTAGGTATTTTCTTCATAAGTTGCATAAGCCGCAGGTTTCTATGGAATCGCCGAACTGTCTCATAAACTTTTCGTCTCGATGGCGTCGTCTCGTTTATATACAGTTTTGGATTTTCAGACGCATCTAGTAATTTCCCGTTTGCTGTAAAACACCCCGAATACCGTGAACTCCTCGGTTACGTGTTATTCCCTTTATTTCTACAATCTCGTGACAGCAAGACTTTGTTTGCATAAACACAAGTATCAAAGTGAAAATTTTCCGCCTCAGCAGTTAATATTAATAGTTATCAAAACATTAATGAATAACATAAGAAGTTTTTACGTACATTAAAATAGAGGCTATTATATTTATTTTTGAAATACCGTGAAGCTGTTGCGTGATTCTTCTTCTGCTTTAAGTCATGATGACGGACAAATTACAGATACTTACAGAAGTACCTAATTGACGTTAAACTTTACATTTAGTGTAAACATTTGCATCTTGTTTGCATCTTGGGCCTTGTATCCGAATCGAAGAAACATAGGCTCGACTGAATTATCTCATGAACGAGAACATTTATATTAACATCACTAATCATTTGGCTAGGTGTATAAGTATTAAAATAAAATAAATATTGTATATCGCTGTGAATTATTTGAATCGCGATACTTTTGAATGAATGGTTTTAATTTGACAACAAGATGATTCCAGTAACTACAATGAATATCTCTTGACTATGTTTATCGAAGATTTAGTGTAATTAACCTTGAGTATCGTAAACACGTGTGCAATGTAAATAATTTATAAAATTGATTACTTTAGTTGAATTATTTTATATCAGACAGGCACCCAAAAGTATTGCAACGGCCTTAAAATAACGGAAAAGAAAAGCAAAAATATCATTTATTTAGTGTTACACGAAAAATATAAGAATTTTACTAATAGTCACTTCCCATTTAGGCCCGGTCTTATAAACTTCGGTTAGTTAAATTTCAGACCAATAAACCGAAATTTGATACAAACGTCGTTTTTTTCGTCTTATAATTGTTAGTCAAGTTTTAGTAAAATTTTACCGACGGCCGATACCGACAGTCGTACCACCAGTTTACTGTCCGTTAGTTGAAATTGACAGAAGTATGACATATTGACGTATTATTTTTTTAGGTTAGGTTCGTTGTCGATTTGCGTTTCATGCTGTTTGTTTAACATGTACCTGTATACTGTTGACTGTTACTACATCTTCAAGGAAAAATATTTTCAGCTATTATTGTATTCAAGTTCATCGAAAGAAGAACAAACTTGACGACAAAGAGTGTTCAATATACGAGTGGATTATTGTAATATTTTAGATGACGCATATTTTATTTACGGTTTTCGCTTGTCGAGAAAGTCTGCTTAAGAGCCTCTATAAGACATTGGGCAAAATTTAAAAAGGCACACGCGTAGGAATCTGACATCACCAACCACACAATTGCTTTTTGCCTTGAGATTCTATGCTCTTGGATCAATATTATTAGCTGCTGCAGACTTTGTTGGGTCTTCAAAGCCTACTGCCAGTGTAGTGTTGTGGGAAATATCCCAAAAATCCGGTACGAGCGGAAAATTTTAGGTTATTTTTATACAAGTTATGTTTCGTTTCCATAGAAAAGAGATATAATTCTACTCTGACAGCTCTAAAATCATAGACAAGAACAGTACGATATTGCTATACTTACGGACGGTCAAAAAAGTTTTATAAGACGAGCGTCGGTAATATTTACGAACGAACGTTCGTAAATTGAGGATTAACTATCGGATGTTTGGTCTTTCGTTTACAAGTCCGGCCCGTAATCGATTTCAATGGCTTTGATATATTTGTTATAATAATAACTAATCTACACTAATATATAAAGAGGTAAATTTTGTGGGTTTGTAAGTTTGGATGTAGGATGTAATCTCCAAAAATACTCATCCGATTTAAAAAATTTTTCATCAATAAATATAAGACAAATAAAAGAACTTTTCATGCTGAACTTTTTTACAACTAAAGTTGATGAAAAAACGGTCGAGAAAATGCGTTTCTTACGATCGGCTGCCATAACAGTAAGAGATAAATGAATACTTTCTATGTAGAAATTGTAAAACTCAAAAAGTTCTATAAAAAAGTCTGCGACATATCTATATATTAAGGTTAATTCAGAAATTGATAAAATATGAATAAAATATATATATTTAAAATTCTGTCAGGGATACTTTAAGTAGGTAATGTTAAATTCTTATTAAAATAAATTTGCTTATCGTCAGGGAAAATTTTGTGTAGATAAAAATTGCCGTTTACACAACGTTGTTTGGACGAGTACTTTAGATTGTATCGATTTTTCACTGATACTCTTATAGTCTCAAACTGAATACCACGCGGGCGAAGCTGCGGCTAGTATTTCCATAAATCTAAAGGAGAAATTGCTACGACACTCAATTTTTTTTTTCAACTAATTATCCAATACTCCTTTAAGAAGAGATCTTATCATTAAAAAAATAATAATACTAAAAACATCACATTTAATTTGGTCTAATCTATCCTTTTCATATTTTGACTTCCAGCTATTTTATTTGACAGGAGGAAGTAGTACGCCAGCCATTTTTTTAAACATTTTTTTGTGGTTGATCACCTCTCTAGAAGGTATTCAAATTCAGAGAATTTTAAATATTCGGCGGTATTCCGAAAATAGCAATATTTGGATCTTAAATAAGGCGATTTGTATATTTTCACATCTATCTCAAATTAAATGCCTTTATTTGGGGTGTCCGATGTCTGCAATGCCTTTAGAAAATGTTCTCCGATACCTTATCCAGGCTATCTGGTCTGACAGCTTCAAACGGATTACCGAAGTACCTGTCGCAAATGTAACCTCACAATTCTCATTTTTCGACTAAAATTACATTAAATAAGTACTAATGCTCTATTTAAAGCTTATATAAAAAAGCACAGCATCCTGATGTAAAATTATGGCAAAATTTTCAGTGTGGCATTGGATTCGTATATATATATATTGACGCTTGATGGATAACCGCCGTGACTCATCACATTCACTCTCTCAAGTGGAAACTGAAAGAAAGGTTTATATTTTTTTAATTCTCACACTCTCAAGTAGAAACTGAAAGAAACATAAACCTTTTTTTTTTAATTCTCGTCTATTAAGTGTTGGGATAACAATCTTAAGATCTCAATATTGCTACTTTAAGAATACGGCCGATTATCCTTTAAGTTGACGGGGCACTGAGTTTTTATAAAATCCTTTGAACGACAGAACAAAGAAAATTTTGTTATTATTTTAATAGTATTCATTACGTCTCAAATGTATGTATTTTTGTAATTATTATGATAAATTAAATTCCTAAGTCGCTCCTGCCTAAGTCTGGACTGCTTCCCGGTTACTGTAGCTCGTTGACCCACTGGTGCCCGGCGTTCTTATTTCTAACCTGCTATCTTCGTAATGTGTTTTCTTCACCTATGGAAACATTGAAATACCTTTGACTTCGTGGACTTTACAATATCCGAGAATACTCAAAGCAATATTAACATGAAAAGAATCCATCAATTTGAATAACAATTTTACGATAATCTTACGTCAAATCAACATTTAACACTTTAATCGCACTACAAGTCAACAAATAAAATGCTTAAGATAATAAACTCAATCTGTATTGTAGTAAGTATGCAATTATCGCAAAGTGAAAAGTACTAAGAATATTACTTACTTTTCGATGATTAATGTTAAAACTAAAAATAAAATATATTGTATTTTATTATTAATACTTTTAATATTTAAAGCATTGACTTTGTGGCTAGACATTATAACAGCGTATTAGTTAAATTAGTATTAACCACTACCTGAATTAAGTTCTACCGGTTTCGAGACGTACCCGTCTCTTCGTCAGGGCCAACACTACACGATATAATCATAACACTATATACTACAACCATAGTACTGTTAACCTTTCACCAATATTATTTTCATACACTATTTATATTATATTTATATTGTATATTATATTTCATCTATTATACAGGTCCAAAAAAATTGATATGCAATAAGTTATCCATCGAGGACTTACGCCTCGGGGGTTAAAATTACTACGGCTCAGCACCAATACGTTATACGAGTGCTAAATATTTCAATGAACTTCGTGGATAATATTTTATCATATAACGTAAAAAAAGTAGTTTACTTATAGAAGAAGAAATTTCTTCTTACTTGCTATAGTAGTTTCTACTTAATTTTCTGACATACTATACTTATACTTTCACTAAATAACATCATTTTCGCACCTGGATATTTGAGTTTTTTCGCACCTGGATTTTTGAGCTTTGGTCGATAGAGTAAGGAATGAACAAAATTAGAAGCGAATGCAATGCTGGCTGTAGTGTGGTAGATAGAATAAAGAAAGGAGTGCTGAGATGGTTTGGTCATGTGGAACGTATGAACGAGGAAAGGATGGTTAAGAAAATATATGAGGCGAATGTTGAAGGCAACAGAAATAGAGGGCGTTCGCGAAAGGCCTGGCACGATCAGGTACTACAAGTATTTGAGGATGGCCTTGTTAAAAGCCGCAACAACCGTAGAACGTGTATGAGAAGATGTATGAATGTGGCCGAAGCAAAAGTGGTGTGCCAGGATAGAAGAGTGTGGCGTTCAATCTTCTCTGCCTACCCCTGCGGGGAAACGGCGTGATGGGTAGTTAGTTAGTTAGTTGTAAGTATTTTTTTGCATTTAATTGTTTTCTGATTTTAATAATTACTTGTAAAATGCGAAATTGTCGACGATTATTAAAACTGTTTTTTTTTGTAATATTCACAAGTTAAAAAAAAATTCGGTTCAAACAGTTGCATTTGGTAAATGCTAAATTGCACTTCAGGAGATTCGAAATGCTCGTCAATTAACCACTAAGCTCTGTTTAGTCGTCGAGTGCTGTTGAGAGCTTACGAGACCAGAGCGGAATGTATCTCAGCCCGATGTCAAGTTGAAACAAATTCTCCTACGTTGAAGCAGACCGTAGGAGTACTTGTTTTTTTCGCACTCTTGACTCTGGTTTTTACAATCGAGACTCATATCTATTAGTGGAATTCAATTCTTTAACTTAAAAGAAATAGTTTTCATTATTTGGTACTTTCGAATCATACATCTCGGTGAATAGATTTTCAACGGAATATTTTATTTCCTCGATTCATTTCTGAGTGTTTAGTTTTCTTTCCATCTTTCATTGAGAAAAGATTCATAGATTTTTTTTTTAATTCAAGATAATCTAGCGTTTTCTCGTGCAAAAATTTTAAATCAATTTAAACAGTTATTAATCGTATTCAAGAACACATTCTTATTGTGAAGTTGCAATCTTTTCAGAACAAAATCTGTGAAATTTTGAACCAAATTAATTAATCAATTAGAAACATACAGAAAAATTAAATCAACAAAAAAATATTTGCCGCTACCGGGATACGAACTACGGATCTCCTATCCGGGGCAAGCGCGTTATCCAATTACGCTATAGCGGCCTCGTAAATTTCCGTGAATATATCGACCTTAAGTCTCATTCATTAATTGATATACATATATTATCCATTTTTAGAGCAATCCACTTTTTCTGTGGCAGAATCCCGGTAGCAGCCAAATATTTTTTCGTCGATTTGATTTTTCTGTATGTCTTTCTAATTGATTAATAAATTTGGTTAGTAATTAATCATGCTGGATTGGAAGGTGTTAAACCCTCGCACGGGATATTTATATTACAATAATGGTACCAGATTACATAGGACACGGTTTTATTTATGTGACACGCGTTGACGCAAAATGGCGACATTTCGACGGCAATTTCATCCACTGTCTGGACACTACACCGGCACTTTGGTCGCCAACCAGCGCAATAAAGCGTTATATCCATATCACTTTCAACATATTATAATACCATAAATACTTAATTTATTATAAGATACATTGTACAATTGAAAACTTTAGTACGATTATTTAAATACAAATGATCTGAATAATACTGTCGGAATCGTTTACTGCAAATGTTGTATTTCATGGTTACAAATTCAGGTATGAATAGAATATGCTACAATTATGAATATTTCATATACGGATGACTAACTAATAATCTATCTATCACGCCTTTCCCGCTAAAATGTATTACATTTTTAATCATCCAAGGTAACAGGTACTAAAATGTAACAACAACGAAAAACTATATTTTTTATTGAAATGTTATTCTCATAGGCCTTCTCAACGGGTGTTGTGAAGTTTCGAAATATTTAAAAAGGAACTTTGTACGGACATAAGGATCTAATTCGTAAATCTTTTTTGTGTGCTTGGTTAAAAATTACATCCTTAAAATTACTGCTGTTAATATAATAAAAATGCTAAGAAATGGCATGACACTACATATCAAAAATATTTTTATTAAAAATATTATATTCAGTGGACTGTGACTCATTAAGTAGGTGCATATACCTATATACATCATTGTTATTTTATTATGGACTTGTACGCTGTCGGCTCAGCTCCAGTTAATTTGCTGAATGTTTCAGTGCCCATTATTGAACCAGGTCGGTGGCTTTGTTCTTGCGCTGCCTTTGTCTCATTGGTTAATCAATACAAAAATAATTACCAACATACTAGGATCTATTCAAAAGTAACAACATACGGTACCGCATCAAGTCTACGGTTAACATATTATATGTACTACCTACTCGTACGCAGCTGCACGTAATAACAAAGGCTTCTGCGTATATCTGTGCCTCAAAACACAAAACGAGGATAAAAAACAAACTCCGTTCTAGGTAGATGTGAACACATGTCGTATCGTGTTATAAATATAAAAATTCCTGTTGCCTAAAATATATAAGAGTATGTACAGTATATAGATTATACATAATGTATTGATAATCATGGAAAATCGTTATTTTTTATACTCTTCGTTTTATTAATTTAGACAAATAATTTTAATTGATGCTTTTTTACTTTGGGACTTATTTTATTTTATTGTATTTGTAATAACTCTGTTTACATGTAACAAATATATTAATATAAATAAAAAATGTATGTTACCAATTTTCTCTGCGTAAAAATTTGTATCAATTACTCTCTTAATTTCTTTTTTTTCTTTATGTTTGGAGGTACCTACCTACTCGTTTATTGATTGTTATTATTATTCAAAATTATTTTAAATTATTGTATTTTGTTTAATTTTTTACATTATTATTGCAATTATTGATTTCTTAGCAAAATTTTTGCAATTTTCGATTAATTAGTTGTTGACTTATGACATATAATTCAACTATGTATTAATATTAAGCTTTTAGATGCATACCTACAATACAAACATTACCGCACCACCATTCAAAAATTCACGCTTAAGTAGTCTCCGAAAAATATATGACTAATAGTCTACAATACAAACAAAACGTCATATTCATGCCTTTCTGACTAAATATTTTGTTTAGTATCCGTAAACGACCAACTTACTTTCTGATACTTTACATGTTTAAAAAGCTACAACACGTACAAGTTCGAAAATTCACTTATTAGTGAATTCCGTAACAGCACGGTACCATTATGTCCAAAGATTTTAGATATTTCATTTCTAAATAAGTACATTACTTTTTTATCTGTATCAGACAAACGTGCACCAGGTAAAGTTGTATCTCAGTCACGGCGGAGGAGCTCGATGGGAATAGATATGACACGTCCATTCCTTTTTTTTCCAAAATTTTCCAATAAAATAAAAGTTTAATATATACCTACGTCAAAAAGTGCTAATAAAAAAAGTAATAACCTCCCTCTAAAAAATTATCAAATATCTACCTAAAGTTCAAGGGTGGTGTAACCCATTGAACCATGTACAGAAAACGAACCCTTTGAACTTTCGTGACGGTAGTTAAAATTCACTTATTTAAACATTAAACCAATCAATTTCCCATGCTTTGTTGAAAGCCAAACATACGCTGAAACTAATACACATTTTCCAGTTACTTATTTGCTGGATTACTTTGAGAACCTCGCTGTTGACACGTGTCGCGTTACCTTCATTGTTCATCTTCAGGCGCACACAACAACGGTTGGTGATTAGCTTATTACAAATTTATACACTTCAATATTCGTGTTGGTCTGACAATAATTTACGCTTCTGCTCCCCGCACTGTCATCAATTTCCATGTCATAGACAGACAAAATTATTTATTATATTCTTATAACACAGCTAGTATCTCAAAATATTAGTTTTCGAATGAGAAATAGTTTATTGTGATTATAGGAATTTAGATTCATCATTTTGTGTTGTTTAATTTTTCTTTATTTAAAAATAATTAGAGGACCATTAAAGACAAAGTTTATTTACATATGTACAAAATAAGGTAGTAACATACAAATTAAAAGTTATTCACTATCCGCATAAGGTTTTATGTATTCAGCAGATATTTTTATGGATTATCTTCTAATAAATCAAATTAAAGCGATAATCATTAAAAATGCAAGCAGTAAAGAAAATGTACTAAGCATAAAATATTCATGTAAATAAATATGTGATTTGCTTTGAAAGTTAAATTAGTAAAATTTAAAATATTACTCAAGTATATGTATTTGAAAACGACAAAAAATTATAAATATTTACATATTTATTTTACGTCTATATAAAACTCACAATCGTCCGCGCTCTGGCTGTCTTCAACGAAATCGATTCACCTAATCACCGGCCGTATACATCGATCGCTTTTCAAAGTCTGCATGGCGGTAAAAACACACATACGATCTTTCAAGTGTGAAACTATTCGTTTTTATTTATATTAAGTACACTTGAACGAGAAATGTGAGATGAGATTTTATCATTTTGTCTAATTAACGTTAGTACTAATAGATCACAGTGCCCCGTTGCGATTCTGCCTTTAATATACGCAGGATTCTAGGCGTTATCAAATATTGGCGGAAAGCAAAAAATGTTGGTGTTTTCATTACAAAAAGAGATTTCAAAATTTACTATAATGCGCTTTGCCACACTACACATTTGTGAGGGAGTGCGCCGTTGGAACGTAATATTTACTAAATGTAACAAACAGATCGCGCGAATCTGCAATGTGTTCGTATGTTAATTATCGTTTGAAGGAATAATTGAGCGTTTTTGAACACATTGAATATTTAATATTCATTACATAGAACATGTGTTTATACAATGAATCCCTAGGCAAAATTTATCATCAAAACTGCTTTAGAAATAGCGCGTTAATAATACTCTCGTGTTTAACTTGTGTTTTATTTTCACCTTTACTGGTATCAGGATTGATAGTGATGTGAAAACATTTTTGAATTAAAAAAGAATTTTGATCGTCCCGAGTAACCAGTGCTTTAATATTATTTTAACTACTGCCTTAGATAATTATAGTGCCAAGTATCATTAAACTATACAATAGTGATTTTTTTACAATTTAATGCTTTCATATATATTTTTGGTATATTTTATCAGTAATAAATTCATCACATTTTAATAATTGTATATTTTTAAGTATTTAAAAAAATAAACATCTTATCAGTTTTTTTTTTGGTCGCAATCCTAGGATTTGTCTGCAACAAGCACTCGCTTTCTCCACTCCTCTGTCACCTGCCAGCCTATTCATTTTTTGGTAGGTGCTGCAGCGCACATCTCCGATAATCTGGTCTACTTAGCTTAATCTCGGGCGGCCTCTACAAATGTTGCCTTCAACATTTCCCTCGACGATGGTAAAATGCAGGCCTGGATGCCTTGTATTATGGCCTATCTAAATTGCTCGTTGTTGGGCGATTCTGTTCAGGAGCCGCATCTTTTCGCCCACCCTGCTCAACACCTCAGATATGTTCTGACCAATGAATCCTCGCCATGCGCCTGTAGCACCACATCTCAAAGGCGATGGTCCATGTTTCGCTGACATACACCAGAATAATATAAATATTACAAATAATCAGTTTAATATACATATTACAGTATAAATACATGTTGTAACTATAATGCGTGTTTTTACAACAAAACGATATACAACAACGATACGATATACAACAAAAACAAATTAAATATTTTTTCAATAAGAGTTCTAAAGAATGGACATTTTTTTCAATGCCATTAGATTTGATTAGTACTCATTCTTACCAGACAATCTTGACCTTACACATTCATTATTTTAAATTAAAATATATTGTGGAAACTTTATACTTTAATTTAAAATAATGAATGTACCATATTTGTATCATACTTTTTACTGAAAAATACAGAACGCTTGAGCAATAATTTAGTGCCGCCAACCAACATGTATAAACAAGAGTTTAATTTTAATGCTAAGAATTGAAGTCATATTCAAGTCATTTTATCGAAGATTTTCTTAACGAAAGTAGGATTAACTTATATCGTCCGATTCTGGGATTGTACATTGAGTCGTCTTACAGTGAAGGGGATACTTATCCAGATCACGATTGATCCCTTCACTGGATTTGAGGAGAGATACTCTTCTCAGGTCACTTACTCACCACAGAATGAGCCATAAACTAACAATAAAAAATGTCAGATATATTTCGTGTGGCATAGATCGCCGGGTAACTTCTTATACCACATAACACTATTAGTGCGAAATCCGCTAGATATTGCCCTAATACGCTTTGAGAGAAAATGATAGTATGCAAATCAAAGTTGCCATCTCGGCCAACATTACATGATTTAAAACAATTAATTTAATATACCATATTTTCTTAATTACATTATATTTTCGCCATTATTATTTTTTTTTTTTTTTTATTTTCATTTATTGGTTTTCTTACAGCCATATAATTAATCAATCTTGAAAAAAAACAATAATTGATGTACAGAGTTTTGGGCCAATTACAAGTATGACTCTAGAAAATTATGTAAAATTATTATTTACTAGCGCTCTGTAGGTACCCGACGTTGCCCGGATAATAGATAATTTAAAAAAACTGAAGCCATTGTTTTCCAAAACCTCTAAATTGTGACAATGTTTTCATTTAATCCAAGCAGGAAGTGGAGAGATGTTCGGGAGACTGGTGGGGAATAACAACATATTTTCATCAAAGTTATTAAATGTCATTAGAAATGCTTGGTTCAGTTCTTCATGATTCGGTCTTCATGATCCAAATGATTATTCACGTGTACGGCTGTATTTTATTTTCGGAACGCAGCCTAATAATCAAGATTATACAAGATATAAAGAAAAAATTTAAATAAAAATTATCTATCATCCACCTGCATGTTTCCACAACATTTCTCAATATATCAGAAGGAGGGGTGAGGTTAAGGAGGAGTGGGAAATGTAGCCTGTAACCCGCCGGGCCCTAAAGAATAAGTATACAAATTTGGGGTCAGATCCGTCAAACAGTAGAGATTTGTGTAGAAAATATATCATGGGGAGAGAGTGGTGTGAAGGGGGAGAGGGAAAATATTGCCTATGTTACCTGCCGGATCCTAAAGAATAAGTTTGCAAAATTTGGTTTAGATCGGTCAAACGGGGCGTAGATTTTTATAGAGAACAGACAGAAATACATTGAGTTTTATAGGTATAGGTATTAATAGAATTTTTGATGCATAAAGCCATTCCAAAAACAACTTTCACTATGTTTTCTAAGGCTTCATGTGTGTACATATTACAACAATGTGCATTTTGACGTTGATATAATACGTATAATGATGTAATTTTAGCCGGCAAAACTTTCACAAAAGAGTTTTACAGAGCGGCAAACACGCGACATTATGATATGACTGCGCTGAACGTTCGCTGGAATATTATTTCTGAAAAACACAATGAAGTCATTCCTTAAATGTGACACCCTTCTTTCTGCCTGAAATCACTTCGCTCCGCCCTCCCCTTACAGACACGACACTTCTAGGGATTCCAAGGGAAAATGGCTATCTGACGTCATTTAGATAACCTATTTCACTTGTATGCTCTGTTTTCTAAACTCTGAGTAGTCATTCTAACCAATCCTTGATTTTTATATTTATTTGAGGGTGCTTTCATAAATTATAAAAAAATATATATAATTATAAAAATAAAAAAATTAAGTAGATAGGTATACGAGTTTAACCAAATTCACTCAGATATGTATAGAGTATCATACAATATTTAAGATTCTCAGGGGAGCTATTGATTATTTTATCTGATTTAAACATGTATGTTGAACCCCGTATAAAAAAGTTCCTTAGAATAAGTCAGCATTTAATAATGTTGGTTATTTTTCTCCGATCGCAAGAATTTGTCGTACATACAATATATATTGTGCTAACTAACATTGTGCTGATATTCTTGCAGATACCCTATCATCATTCAAAAAGCCACGCGTACACAAAATCAATTTTCTTGACAATAACCTCAACCCATAGAACACATTAAATCAATTATTTCTTACATGATCGCTCTATATTGATATACTAAATGTTAAAATTATTTTTATGTGAAATGTGCTAGGATATATATGAATTATTAAGTTCATCACTATCTATTTACACTCACATACATATAAATAAATATTTGCAAACAAAAAAATAAATAAAAATAAAATAAAAAAATATATATACACATGCATGTTGCTAGAGCAGGCCGAAGAGACATGTGATTGGAGTAGGGGGCTAAGTTTAAAGTAAAAATATATTGTCGTCAATAATTATTATAGTAAAGTATTAAGTTAGATTGAAAATACACCCTTAAGGTATTAAACAAAATAATATTTGTAAGAATGAGCCAAATGACAAAGCGTCGAGTGAGAAAACTTAATTACTCAAATAACTCATCGATATCCGTTAAGATTAGTTTCTCGGAGGAGCTTATTAAATTAGCCAGAGCAACAGAGAATATTGTCACGGGACGTAGCTTTGGGAGGTAAATGGAAACACTGAAAATTAATTTAGTTTTATTTATTACCAAAGAAAGCACTGGAATCGAGTTAAATTGTAGTACTGTTTTTATTTTTATAGTCGCTAAATGTCTTCCGAATATTTCACACACCTATTATTGAAATGTTCCTTAATTCACGCTAATTAACGCTGTTTTCTATTGCTTTGATCACTTTCTAGTAAACCCCGTTCAATGTTCACGCGTAGAATTTGTTCATCCCGGTATTTTCCTTTATTCCGCTGGTATCACTGGTAGCCACACTGCGCTTGCTCACTTACTAATATTGTATAATAATTATATAATAATATAATATATAGAAATTATATCACGAATCACTGATCACACAAGTTTACGCTACAGAGATGTTATACTTTTGGTCATCACATAATGAATTTTTTGACCCCGCGTTGCGTGACGCCTTTTAAGATGAATTACTTAGTCAGATCGGTTCTAGATCGTGCGAGAGGTCTGTAGAACATTCTAGACTTTTCCAATGTAATGTTTTAATACATAATGAAATGTTATAGATTCTTCTACAAAGAGAATGCGGTCACGCATAACTGTCTGTTTACGTGCATAATATTCGACAGTTGGCTATTATGGATGACTGAATTTGCGTGACGTTGTATTGTTATCAGCATTCAGTGTCGCTACAATACGAATAATAAATTCTGATTCATTATAAATTACTTACTATAACTAGTCTTTTGTCCACTCCAAGATATAATAGATAGTTAGAGAGCTATGAGAAGTAAAAAATAAAGGATGCATTTGGCGAAGATTAGCGGAAAGAAGATTAAAAAATAAAAATGTTTTTTTGATTTTTAATAATGTAAACTGAATTATACTAATTTAAAAAAATGATACTTCAGCCCATGTAATAGGTACATGTTTATCAGTTTAACTTTAAATTTCCTATGCATAAATAAGTAGATTAAATTATATCATTAATAATTTTATACGAATAATTTTAAAGAAATTAAAATTTGAGTGTTATATGCGTATTTCAAAATTCATGGCAATGAGACATAACATTGCTATTATGTATAATTATAAACATTATATTATGTATAAAATTATAAACAAAAGTTTGTGTCATTCAAAAATACATCAAAATTGTTACAATATATTTTTATCTGCAGGAAATTTGTAATTTTTAAATTTAAAAATGTAGATAAAACACAGGGTTTCGGAGAATCATGTATTGAACTTATTCAAATGTTCAATATTAGAATTATCTTTAGAGACTTCTTTCCGAGTAGCCCACTACACTATCTGGTCCCCGGAGCGACGCGCCATCCCTTCTCGTACATACAGGAGGGTGTAATTTTTCCGGACCGCATCACGAAATATTATGGTACGAGTAACAACTTTCGTACCCTATGAATAATTTATGAACCCGGTCGGACGAGTGTAACATTGTTATCCGGAACCACTACGCTACGGCCATTCGTGTATTAAGCCATCTAGAAACACAGGGTATTCCGACTCTATATTATTTACCAACTGGGGCTAAAATCACATTTTTTTAAATACTTAAGTTGAACCCTGTCCTAAGATGGAAGCAAAGTTTTTCATAGGACAGTGAGTTATGAATTTAAAAAATCACAGTTTAAAAATGCAAAAAAAATATACTTTTATATACCTATCAGCCCTTCTGATGGACACAGCATCAGGATCTGAAACGTCGCTCGGCCAGAAAGGTCGCAGAAATACAACAATACCCCATGAAACCACCAAATGGGGAGTTGTTTTGGTGGATATAATTTTTACATTCGTGCTTTCAGCGATTTCAGCGATGTGCAGACCATTTCGTTGATATGAGCAAACGAATCATCCTGTCTCTATTTTTAAATATATTTTTTTGATGTTCGTTTTTACCCTGATTATGTTGCGAAAGGATTGGGAATCATACTTTGTACAACATGTCACAATTTATTATTATCACAATTTAGTTTCAGAAATAAAACAAATATTTTAACTAATTTTTTTAATTAATTTTGAAAATCGTCAAATAACTGACAAAAGACTTCATTAATTTAAAACTGATAATGACCTCCATAAAAAAATAGATGATAAATTCATATTTCAAAAGAATTTGATACGGTGAAGAGAAATGTAAGGGTCCCGACAGCCATGTGCTTGTAAGTCGATTTTCCGACATTTTTTTTCGATTTTTACGACTTGTAGATGCATATTTCTCCGAAAATATATTTATTAAATTTGTCATTTTAATTTCCTAAGTAGGTGACAGCAATCTGACCAATTAAAAACTATATTTGTAGAATAGTTTTGTCTTGTAAGCTACCTGGGGATATTTCATTTCACACCATTCCTCGAAATCGTTTTGAATATTAGTTCATTCTTTAAATACAATTTATGTATTGAGGTACTTTTATTGATAATGATTATAATAAAACATATCAAATCAGAATATTTAAAACAATTTCTAGGTACGATATGAAATATGTATGTGACAAAATATAATGATATACCCACCTGTTAAAATTTGAATTTTTGTTTCCACAGCACCATTGAAATGAATTATTCTTAAGTTCTTAAGTAACCCACATAAAAAAATTCTTTAAAATTACGTTTTAAATTTAAACCAATCAATAAAATGGTTTTAACTGTAAAAAAATCTGGATGTTTTCTTGTCGGGCAATTCGCTGTCTAGTAATTGACTATCGGACACAGTAAGTCTCAGAATGTCCCTTTCAATTTTAGACATACGGATTTTATATATATAACGTATTTTGATACATAAAATGACTTTCTTGGAAAATCTTTTTTTTAATAAAGTATGTAATAAAGTATTGCTTACTAATAACGGTGGTTTGCAAATATGTTTGGTATAGCATTTTTAATCTTATTGATTTATCAATTAAACATTTATATTTTGATAATAGAAAATAAATTAATATTTAAACCATTATGCCGCTAATTATAATTTTATATAGGCTTTTTAATATTCAATATATATTTTATTCAAGATATCTAACGTAATATGAATCGCGTTAAATTTTGTATAAAAAAATATTATAATCATAAGTGATATAATACTGTAATGAGATGCTAGAATCCAAAGGAATTACGCACTATCGAAGTCTCCCGAAATCTCTGGAATGCTCCATAACACACTGAAACAATATTGAATCGACTAACACGTAAATACTGGAAATGTCGAGTGAATACTAGAATGAGAAGAACCTTCTAGGATAAAAAGGCTAGCGCGCACGCGCCAGAGAGTCTTGTTTTGACGTTTGAAGAACGCGATTTTAGCAGCGTTTGAAATCAACAAAGCGGTGAGACCAACGTATGATTAACCTAGTGATAGATACTGTGCGAGTACCTACCAACAAGCAAGAGGTTTTCCTAGTGCAAAATTAAACAGTTTATTTCAGAAAGTGATCGAAGCGATAGAAACAGCCTAAATTAGTGCGAATTAAGAAACAGTGTAATAATAAGTGTATGAATATTCTATGACTTTTAGAACAATACTCCGATTATGTTTGTGTCCAGTGACTTTTAGTGAAATCAATAAATACTTTAATTAAGTTTATTTGTTCATTTTCCTCCCACTGCTTCATCCCGTGACAGCACATATCAAAATTATTTTGAGTTCTGATGATAAATTATTGTCAGAAAATTATTTGAGTTTTCTTTCTAAATAATGTACCTTCAACCCTCCCGGTAGCGTAATACATAGATAATAATATATTTACCCAAACGCGTCTTAAGAGATTCATACACGGAGAGAAATAAAAGAAGGCAAAAAACATATTTTATTACGTATTACGTATATTTTGCTTTTCATCCTTTTTAGGTATCTGCCCCTCAGTTCATACTTTGCTAATGAAATCTGATCGTAAAGTACTTCAATTCAAGTACCGTCTGCGATATTTTTCCTAGAAAGCTTATTAAATTCTAAATGGATTTCTTTAAATTCTCTTCATTACTTCGCCAAAAAAACATCAATATACCATGCTTACATTGTATCAGCTAACTAATTGGGAAAGGGGTGCTTACTGCATTTTTAATATTATTTTTGAAGGATCTTTGCATAATATGTCATAAATAATATTTTAACTTTTATTCTTACTAGCTCAAAATATTATCTTATATAACAAGAAATATTAACGTAAATGTTAATGGGTTATATAAAATAAGTTCTAGTCATTCGTTTTATTTAGTAAATAAAATTTATGTTCTCATAAAATTACTTAAAAAAACTATTTAAATGAAATTTAGTTCAATGTACATTTTCGACGTGATTTATTTTGTTGGTACCCATATAATTATTATTTTTTAACTTCTTCAAACAACAATAATAAAAATTATTGTATAAGTAATGGTTAAGGATCATTCTTTTGATATTAATAAGGGTTTACAAATTATACAGAATTACAGTTTGATAAATTAGAAATTTTGGAAATAAGAAAATGTTTTAACAGTAAATTTAATATAGATAAGCAGGTCCTCTTTATAAAAAGCTATCTTTTAAATTTGTTTTCATGTAAGTACTTAGTTATTTATTCATTTGTTTTCATGTCAGTACTTAGTTATTACATTTTTTTTATATAAAACATGTATAGGCTTATTACAGAAATTATAAGATAATATCACAGTATACCCAGAACAGTAGTTTATCTCCAGCCTGTCGACGAGTTATAAGCCTACTCTTGCATTGACGCTAGGGTTGTTACATTATTTTTACTCCCTTTCTTTTAAAAACTCAGTCTTTGTGATAATCAACAGACCTTTTTAGTAAAGCACCACAAACATAAAAAAAGACTTTTTTTTCAGGAAGCGCATTTTTTTTCTAAAGCGGCGGCTGCGAGCGCGAATGGCACCGAAGGCACGGCCCTTAATGCCGCCGCCTTGTGCCCCCATATTCTACGTCAATGTGTGCGTCACAGTGCGTGCGTACACGGCGCCGAGCACGCACGCACACATTCTAATGGGTAGCCGCCAGTTTGTATGGAGACGTATTACTGTTCTTAGTATACTGTGATAATATCCTACACTGCGAGTAGGTACATATTTTGTTATTTCAATGTACCGTAGATCTTTAAAAAAGTCGACAAAAGTAATTTTGTTGCCAACTTTAGAAAACTTTAGGTGGTGAGTGGATGTAGCAATTTATTTTCGAAACAATTATTTAAAACGCCCCAGCGATCTAGTGCTTTATTTAGGTAACTTAACAAACAGTGCTCTTACATACTCCAATGTAAAGACACATCGCCAAAAATTTGCATTGAATATTGTTTGAAATAAAAATCACGTTAACCAAGTTTGAGTTCCATTCTGTAAAAAATTTCAAATATTAGCAAAATCCTCATTCCCAAAAAAATCATGGTGGATATATTTTCTGATCTTAAACTACAGCTATAGCAGTGTTTTTCGAATCTTGATGCAAAAGACATTTGCATTTTTTTAAAACCATTTGGCTGTAGATACAATTAAGGAGCTTCCATCAGACATTCAATTGGAAATGATTGATCTGCAAAATAATGGTATGCTAAAAATCATGTTTCAAAAAATGGATCCAACCCAATCCTACAAATCCAATTTTATATATCCTTCGGGAGATAAATACTCTAAATTAAAAATCATATGAACGGGGATTTTTATCTTTTTTTGATGTGCTTACCTATGTAAAAAGATATCAACAGATGACCATTTGCACAACAACTTTAATGATAGGAAGTTCTAACATCGAATTCCAGTGTGATGAAATTTTGTCTCAGGAAAATTATTAATTTAAAATTAAATTAAATTAAAAGCAATTAAAGTTTGCCGAGCCCTGGTTTGCCGAAAAAAAGTAACTTGTTTGTTGTCTAGTGGTTGGCCACTAAACAACAAACAAGTTATTCGCATTTCGTTTTCGTGTACCTACTCGATTCAAATATTCTTTTCGAAATTAAAATACATAAAGTGCTGTTGATTGTGTAAAAAATGTTCACTCTTCATTTTAAATAATAATACGTTTATGGAAACTTTCAACACTCCAATGTATTTGTGGACAAAAAAAATACAATATTGTTGAGACTTGCTAGCGAAGTGATTAATAATTAATGCAGGTTCCGACGAAGGTGCGCCAGAGGGTTTATATTCACAGATTGAGAGTGACCTAAAATATATTATTAAAAGAATCTCCCGTTGGCCCATCTCTTACCTACGGGAGATAAATAAAATAATCATGACAGAAAACACAAAGTTCGTAACGACCATTTTACTATCCATTTCTGATATCTAGATGTCAATTCATAAGACGGCGTAATGTATTTAGGAAGTTCACTTTCCTTTGCGATTCTTATATTTCAATGAGATGCACTAGCTTGCTCCTTTCCATGAAAATCGTATAGATATATATAGCCTTGATAGCATAATAAAATCTAAAATTGTATTAAATTTTTCGTTTATTATTGTAACTCGGAAAGCATTACTGCTTCTTAAGAATTCTTCTCCAAAGTGCTTTAAATAAATTCATTGGAATGCAATATTGAAGTAGTTCATATCTGAAGGCACAAAGGAATTACGAGGACACACGGGACAAAGAAAATAATAATATACATACCTACAAGACGTTATTAGATATGATTTCTCAGAGAAGTATTGATTTATCCAGTATTATATTGTTCGAAACGAATTGTAATCATAGTTTCGTGTTATTACCGATCAAGGCTCAATACTTTGTAAACGTCAAGAACTTCTAGACATGCTCTTTGTTTGTAAACCACTGGGTTCGTTCATATAATTGAAAAGGGTTAAAAATAATTCTTCAGACCACTCATTATTTTGCCATTTTTTAATATTAAAAGGGCCTCCTTGCAATTTCTCTGTGGTTAGTTCACATGATTGGATATTTAATTAAATTCGTAAATAAAATACCTACTTACGTGAACACAGTTTAAATGATTCACATACCTGTATCAATGCGCCCCGCTACCGAAACTTCATAACAAAGACCCATCGTAAATTATACGAAGGTAATTTGATTATAACAAGGCATAATTTAACTATCATCGACATTAACATCACAACACACCCAGACAATCATCCAATTACTGACATTAAATACTTATCGATCTCCCGTAACAATCGTTATTCAAATTATCTTTTCAGCGTGTTACTTCGTGGCAAACACTAATAAATATATTTAAGAGTCACGTTATAAAATTTTCAGGTTTCGATTTACATTTTAAGCTTTAGTTGACTCATCATAAAATAATAATCTGTGCATGTTAAAAAATTTCAGACATTCTTTAATTAGGTTTTTTTTGCTACTACATGGAAGGGTGTGTGTTAGCCTGATGCAGAGATCCTTCCTCCCTTAAGGTGTCATTTACACATACTCATACACATACATGAAAAATAGACACGCTTTGTTACGTGCGTCAATAAGATCAAACAAAGCTGATTGTGCGGTCTGCGTTGTGCGATCGCTGCCATTTTTATAATTTGATACAAATACTAACAAACACAAGAGCAGCAATGAAACCTCAAGCCATGTAGTTATTTTGTAACCAATGCATTGTAATGATTTACAAATCTACAATACTTATAATCCCACAGTTCATCGTTAACTTTATCAATGGTTAAGCTTATTACGGTAATGGGTGAATATTATTTTAAAGTGAGTGTTTATAAAATCCTGAATAAAATTTATTTTTATTTTTGGATAATATTTCTGATATTCTTTAATAATGACTAAATTAAAAGCTTTTTTAATTTAGTCATTATTAAAGAAAAATATTTTTAAAAAAAGATAAAAATAAAAAACAAGTTTTAAATTGATTGAGAAACGTTTGCTTTTTACCTACTTTTATTTAACTCTCTTTGTCTGTTGTTTACGGTGGAATCTTTTAATTAATTTTTCACCAACTTCCCGACTAGCTGGAATTCTGAAACATTCAAAATTTACGTAAAGTGGATGACCATACATTATTAAATCATTTTCGATAAGATTTGTTCATTATTTCGATCAAAATTAATAATTTTCCATTATCATTGAGTGCTCAGCCGCGAAGTTTAGCACTTAAATGATATTTAAAATGTGTACAAAGGAAGCGTATGAAAACATGTCCTCAATTGATTTTGATTTATTTACTTGTATTTATTATATTATGTAATAAATTAAGTTTCCATGCTGATTCTCTTAAGAAATCAAACAAAAAAATTGTTAACTAATTTTGATTTAATTAATTGACCACATTGAGTAACTTTACGTCTACCAATTTTTATTTAAAATATGACAGACCTAAAAGGTCTATGGATAATATTTTACGTAGGTACATCAATGTAGGAATATAATATAATATGATAAGGACACAAAATCATTTTTGTTTCAGTACCCCTGTATCTTCGTCAGGACGAACGCATACTAACTATCCATCACTTATTCTAGCTATTGCGTAATTATTGATTTGTATTCATTTTTCAAACTTTCGATACAGTGAGGATTCTTATAATAATAAACCATTTGGCCTAAGAAATACAATATTGTGTTAAATTCGATTATTATTTCTGTGCAAAAACTGAGTCATGAGTGGAAAGAGGCATATTGAGGATCCACGTTTATATTAGGTAATCATTAATTTTACTAAACTAGTAATTTAATTTTACTAATCTCACGCAAAATTGCTAATCGCGCAAAACGGATCTGATTTATTATTTTTACCTGGATTCATTTTCGTTGTTCGGCGAATAGCTTTCTCGACGGTTTGCGTATTTTGTATCATTTATTTCTGAAATAAAAAGTATCCCGTTACAGTTTCGCAGATCTGGGGGAGTTATTATATTATATAGTATTTTAAGTTTCGATTGTATTGGATAATAGAAATTTATCCAATTACATATTTTTTGGATATTCTGGGTATTGTAAATTTAAATTTATTTTTTAATTTAAATTTATTTAACAAAATTTAATGCTTTTGTTTTGACTACGTACCTTTAACAAATACCTTTGTTTTTAATGTACCTACCCATTATTTTAACACAGGCAGTGTAGAATTTCATTCACTACATCGTTAGTTATCTTCACACGTCGTTATTTATATTTTTTGTATTATCTAGTATTACACGTATACAATTCATAACAGTCGATAGACCAGTCAAAAATTTTAAGCCTAAAAAACAGCACTCAGCTTGTCTACGATATTTTTTATTATACCAAACGTATCGCCGATGGATTATGTTAATTTTAATTAATTCACGTTATATTCCGCTCCACTATGATAATGAAATGCTCAACAATCTGGCAATTTAGATAACTAATCATTCGAAATGATATTAATAATTACTCGATTAAACATGTTAATGGCGATTTGAGCAATTTCAAATGTGAATTTTCTTGCGCATTTTTAATGAGCTCATTTTAATATCAAACGTTAGTAAACATTTTTTTTATAAATTGTTCAATAATTATTTTTATATTGATTAATTAATATTTCTGTCGGATTTACGTAGATTATAGTTACCTAATTGTTCATTTAATTTCAAGATGAAATAAATACAAGTTTATTGATTTTACAATTTTTTAAGCAATAGCTGGTTTTTTATACCTCAATTGTGAGATCGAAAATGGTGAATATTCTTTTACGTTATCTAACACGTCTAATATATCGCTTTGAATCATTAAATTATAAATTAAAAATATCAACAAATAAATGTAGTTGAATCAGTAAATACTAGTTACTTTAGACATGTTATCAGTGTAATTGTAACTTTGCATTATTTAGTATGATTGTATGAATATGGACTGCGAAAATTTGTATCAACGCTTGACATATTTCCTTTTAATAATCTAAACCAACAATACTTTTTGGGGCGTGGATGGATGTCAATCGATTTTTTTAAATATGTTCTTAAGAGAATATTTTTACTTGATTTGCGAGGAAATTTTTTATTATAAGCGGGAAGCGAGTACGTCAGAATTATTCTTCCAAGCTTACACCACTTAAAATTCAGGATCATAAAGGTTTCATTCTCACGCGGGCTTATTCGCGGTAACAATCTAATACGGCAAAATTCATTCGTAATTTGCTGAGAGTCGTTGAACTGGGGTTCCATTAAGGGAAGCTTAATACAGACATCAAATAAACATATAAGGCCTGAGGAATTATTGAGCCCTTGAATTATGAATTCCGCTTATATTAAATTCAAAGTGTGTACCGCGCCGCGTACCATCTACCTGCAGCGAGCGGAAACACAGCGCAGAAATTAGTGTCAAACGCATTTGACGTTTATTTGAAAGGAAGAATTATGACTGGACGAGTACGAGGAAACAAAGTGAATAACTCTGGGCTCGTTAATGATGGCAACAAGCTCCGAGGAGTGGCCGACGGGGAAGAATGCGAGGAATTAGTGTTCACGGTGCAGGGCCATCAATTGACTGTCATTAAGGGCATTAATAATATCGAACCAAAAGTGACTCCCGATTGTGTATTCTTTTTTATCATTTGACAACCGACACCAAAATACCTATGACAATTTATAACGATTCGTCGACATGTTCGCTGATTTCACACTTTATTCCGGAATAACAATTTTTGCGCAAAATAATGGCAAAATTTATACGCAGGTACATTTTTGCAGCGGAGACTTTCCAAAAAAGTGTAAAAATTTAAATTACTTTCATTTGGGAAAAATTATATTGAAGTTATTATATATTTTTTTTACAAACAGATCGTCAACAGATTATTATCGACCTCGTATCGATTCTAGAGTGACATTAGAGTAAAAAGTAGATACATAAATTTTGAATATGGTATAATTACACAATAAACTTTTTATATTGTTGTATTTTGCTACAACTTTGTGGTTATTCATTATGAATATAATTTAAACGAATTAACTTTATCACCACTAATTTTTTGGGTAAAACCAACCGGTTTCGGGAACAACGTTCCTTCGTCAGGGTATACTTAATACTAATTAAAATTATCAACAAACATACTTCAGTGTCAAGTGTCCAAATGGGAGTAAATAGTGGGGGGGGGGGTGTGAAAGAAACAGGATAATAATAACTTTTTATTATAAATTAATAACAAATAATATATTTATTATTTAGAACAAAATAAAGACTGTCACAAATCAATATAAACAATTTTTTTTTGATGAGCATTTAGTAAACGCTCAAACGTCCTCCAACCAAGTTTTTCAATATTTCGCTTTTGAACTGAGCCTGTGTCATTAAGTTATACAAAAGATGATTCTGAGATATCGGGCATTATCCTTGACTCTACCCAACCGAGTTTCTTCAGAGTATGTTGGACTACAATAGTCCAAAGACTGGAAAGAATTTGTATACGGAAGTATTTGATAACGCATTTTTATCGATTGTTGCGCGGTATAATCAGTAATCCTGAAATTATGGGGGGGAACTGGTTTGTATGTTTCTGATAATTACCTGCCTAAGACAGCGCGCAGCGTCAGCATAGATTGTTTCACATTTCAATATATATGTAGAACCAATCTGCCGATAACTATGCCTGTTGGAAGAGCCACCGCTAAGCTGAACATTATCGCTTTGGATATGATCTGTTCCATATTTCTGAAGAGGTTTTGCGAACCAGTTTTCTTCTACAACTTTGATAAAAATTATTTTTTTATGCGTTATAATAATTTCTTAGATATATTATTACATGTACGAATTAAATGAAAGTTTTTAGTATATATTTTATTTATCAAATAAATTTAAATTGAAAGAAGATATCAACTAATAATATATTTTTATTGATTTATTATTTGTTGGTTGTTTTTACATAGTGATACAATAAAACTTTTAAAATATGTTCCATACTTCTCTATAAGAGCCAGAGACTCGTGTATATTCATGACAATAAAGTAGCCAAATTATAAACAATCGCAGGAATAAAATATAAGTATGCATTAATCGTAATAATATTAAATTAAATTAAATACAAACATTGATTCAATACAAGGAATTATACATTGAGCGAGATATCTATGAATTTTTGTTTTTATTAACGATATTTCCCATTTCACCAAATTCCCAGTATTGCAAAATACTAGGGATTTGGTTTACTTACGCCTAAACCTGTTGCTTGTCACGTAGTTAGAACCCATGCGCTCTTTAGATATGCGGTTATTTTATATCTTTTAAAATTTGCTAATTTACAATATATTTAATATCATTTTATTTTTGTTTTCCTAATTTCTCGATCATAAAAAAGTGTATTCAATGACTTCTGATTCTCCTAACTATCTGTATAATGTAAAATATTGTGACATTATACTTTAATGTCGCTGTAGGACTATCTATCAGGATTGTTAATGGTCTGTTAGTGGTGTGTGTGCTAAAAATACTACAAAATAAAATATTGTTTTTTCAATGAATTGGCCGCTGTAAAATGATTGCGGTAGTAATCGTTTATCGTGGAAAAACAAAGTGTAATTACAGGTGAAACGTCAAAATGTAAAGCTCGGAATATTTCAAGTCAAATTACAATATTACGGCCACCGCGTTTCGGGCCGGTCCGCCGAAAAGAAAGCGCCCATTTAAATGAATTTAAATGAATGAACCTTTGTGTTTATGAAAATTTTCCGGCAAAGGATTACAATCAGGTGAGCCCTTCCATTCCAGAGATTCCGTCTCCCGCCGCTGGATGGCAATGTGAGCGATAGCCTCAATTTATTATGACGAAGCTGAGCATTAATGAATATCACAATTAATTATTCCGCCATCAATTACTGGGGGACGTGTCGCCGCTTGCTTAATGCCTCCATTACTCATTGCTTTAGGTAAACACTTCTGCTGGTACTTTATTATTAATATTAAATCTCGCGCCTAATCCGCCGCACATTTTACGTTGCGCGCACCTGCCGCTAGGGGCACGCGGTAAAAAGAGACGATTTTTAAATATCGTCGTTGTCGATTTTTTACGATACAGTCTTCGATACTCCGAGAACTCTACATGCGAACTCTAGATAGATAGGCACCTAATCTACTACTACAGGTGCATCTATAGCTCTATAGCTTTAACACTTTTACAAGCAGACTTATTATTATAAACATCGTGCTTTATATTTTACATGATAAAAATTCTAAGTAAAAACCCTCTAAACATTTTACTGTAATATTTAAAAAGAGCAAATTAATTAGGCGCATAGTTATCGCCGTTGTCAATAATCTTGAGGTCTTTAATTGTATAATCTATATCCGATAGAGGTCTTTTATTGTAAACCCAACGTACCCGATAGACTGTAAAAAACATACCCGGTAGAGTGATAATTTAAAAAAATACTTTATGGCGTGGTCAGCAAAATTAAGAGATCGTCACTGAAAGATTTGGGCAAGTGTAAAGCAATATTTTCTCTTATTTTCGGTGGTTTATTTTAACTGCGTGCTCATAAAAATATGTTGTGCAATTTAAAGATTGAAAGCTTGTATTTGTGCGCGGTATTTTTAAAATCGCAATTATTAAAATCGTTACCATAGTAGTTATTTAAGGGCATTATTTACTAATATATACAAAATACAAGTAATTGAATGATGGATGGCGTAAACGCAACTTTATGGAAATCCATTTTTAATAATTACGAATAAAACGCTTAAACTTTGTTTTATTTCACTACTTTATATATATTTATAGTATAATAAAAATACTGGAAAAAACAAAGTTTTAGTGTTTTATTCATAATTATACAAAATATTATTAATATGTTAGTGTATTGTGTTTTGTAAAGGCTAACCACGTGATTTAATAATATCTATCGAATGTATACTTTGTCCGCAATAAGAGGCACTATAACTTACACGTGCAATTTTAACTTAACTTACGCAGGGAAAGACAGAAGGCACCGAAGGTATAAAGACGTTATCATGTCCGCGTATAAAGTAATCCAATTTTCAAAATGCCAGTGATCATTGTGTCTACATCTCACATCTTTCGAGGGGTATACTGCAACTTGATCGCAATCTTTGATAAAAGACGACACGAAAGATGAGAAAGAAAATGTATATTCCCAATAGTATATCTCATAGACTCAAGTCGATGTAGAGTTATGTTAAGTAAAAACGAGAAAATCATGATATGCTGAGGCACAAGAATTTAGCACCCTGTTCACTATGTTTATCCTTGTGAGGAAGAGACGTGATGGTGAATATATAAGTTGAATATATGAAGGATAGAGGCCCGACGATTAAAATGCAGGTAGACCAGAATACTTGGAGTTATATCTGGGGTGGGACAACCAGTGGGCGAGCGAGGTAGCAGCTCTGATTAGACCGAGGAATGAAAGGTCAATATAAAAATGAACCTTAAAGAATTGATGCATCAAAAATTTTGTGGACATATGTAGTGCTCAGAACCACTGTTGTATCATATTCAATGAAATAAAAATCGCTTCCAATTATTTATTTTTTAATACGGAGCCAAAACATCTGGTTTATATTTATATATTTGCAAAAAAATTCCCCTATCTTTACCCTGCAATTACAAATTAACGTACCCTTTCAATAAAACGAACCGTTTTTTTATTTAAAATGATTTATTTATTATTTCGATTTCAATCAACTTCATTAAAAAAAAAAAGTGAAATAATGAATTGCATTATCTCGCATACATAATTTATACTATGTTTTAAAAATTTAAAATGTTTCATAATTTTTATGTTCATTATAAAGGATGTTGCTATATTTTAACTCAAAATGCGTATATTTATGAACATATACATATGCATGTATGCATTACTCAGTATAGTACCTACAGTAAAAATTGTGTCTAGGCCATTAATTAGTTTTGAGTAATTTTATCACAGATTTATTTTAAAATACTGCAATCTACAAAATTAAATCAAAAACAATTTAAATTTCAATTAATTTATATGTTACGATAAATTTGGTACAGTGTCTGGATAAGATCACAGTCAAACAAATGCATTGTGTAACGCAGTTGAACAATGAAAATACATGAAATTTTAGGTTAGAGTACTGTATCAATTTAAACTCTGATTACAAAGAAATATAAGCTACTAGTGCGCGGAAATGTTTGTACCCATATAAAGATTCTGAATGGATGAATAGTGAATGCAACCACGTTTGTTTATTCAATTAAGACCAATCGATTAGCACAGATTAATCTATCTTCCGTATGGTTAATATGACCAAATGTACATAATACTTTAATAAACATTAAAAACTAGATACAATAAAGCACCCATTCATTATCTGTGTTAATTAGTAGATACTCGAGCCTGGATGATTGAAAAACTATTATTAATTAAATAAGATGAATTATGCCAGACTCACAGAGACGAAGATATTTGTGTGAGAAACGTATAGGATGGAAGTCTTTTTATAAGTATCACAAATATCTCACTGATACACTATGCAACGTTCACGAATTCCATCATAAAAACATTCACACATATTTTTGAAAGTTGTATATGTGTTCCAGATAGAAATCTTCCATATATTTGAAAGGACTATGCTAGTAACACCTGTAGTAGTTAATTTCTTACTGAGTTCAACGTATACAAATATTTAACAGATATTCTGGTTTATATAAAACTGAACCTATTTATACGGACTATAAAAGTTTTTTTATTATTCTAGTATTTGTCCGATATTTAAATTTGTATATCATGTAATTTATTTTTTGCAATACCATTGCTTTAAATTCTTCAGCCAGAATGTCCTTCGTCTTTCAGGGACTTTATTTAGCAATGTTGCCTCAAGCGATTAAATGCGGGATCTGTTTTGAGGATTTATTTTTCCTTTCGCATCCGAATTATCGCTGATCGTCCGATCCTCATTCTTTGCATATTTTTTGAAACCGTGAAATTTTTGAAAAAGTAACATTTATATTGTTTTAGTGAATTACCGTTCCGTATAAAAGCACATCACATTTATACTCATTATCAAATTTCAAATTATGCACGTATGGTCTTACGAGTAATTGGCTCTCCATGAGTACTTGTCAATTATATCATCGTCCTCATCACTATTGGCTCTACAACTCCAGGTGGGTCTTGTCCTCCTCAAGAGTCTTCCTCCACTGATCTAGATCATTTTCTAGCTCTCTCCAGTTTTCCAAGGCAGATGTTTCTTTGAAAACATTATTTTTTCTTCTTAATTTCTACGTTCCTAAACTCATTCGCCCTATTGGTCTTGAACTCAGTAGCAAAATCGGTGTTTGTTGTATTGTCGTTCTCTACACATAATCCAGCCACCGAAGTCCTGCCAATTGTATAAGTTTTATAGCTTTACTAAAGTGTAGAGCTTATTTTTATAACGCCTGCGCCAAAGTCCATAGTCTAGAATCGGCCCAAAGATATGCCTCAAAAATTTTCTTTTCCAAAACATCCAGTGCTCGCTCGTTCTTTAGTCAGTAAAGCATTATTCTGATAACCATCCTGTTAAATTGAAAGAGTTTTTTATGAAATTGAAAGAAAAGCGTTAACTTGTGAAGTATAATGACATAATAATAATGATGACTATTGTAACATAATATTATGATCCAAGACCTGTGATTTTTGTAGGTCCTGCGGTCAAAGCACTAGAATGGTCACCTCACAAACCAGTCAGTAGGTAGTTGGTGTATTGATTGTTTCGAGAAGCAGGGAACTCCGCACAATTTACCGCGTTAATGAAGCCTCAAAGATGTACAAACTGAGAGCGCCATTCTTACAAGTCACTCCTTCTGTCGAGTCAAAAACGTCAATCATTGAAACACAATAATTAGCTCTGATTCGGATGGTGTGCAGTTGATAGGAGAGCGGCGGATTTATACAAAACAACCTGAAAAGTTCTCTCCCAGAGCCTTGAAAGCCTTCTTTGATTTATCCCGAGCCAATAAAATTGCGTTCCGGGCGGAAAACTCCCCGAGGATACTGTTTGTTAGACATTTCTTGTTTGCTGAGATCGAAGTGTTTTCCGCTGCCCGAGAACTGAATATTTTCAAACATTCGTGCTCCATCTCCTCGAGATGTGTTCGGGATAACCGTAAGGCGGTAATCTTGATTTCATTATTAGCTACGGTGGGCTGCCTGCAATTTTAACTTAATAACACTCAATGTTGAATGGCGTCTTGTTATCTCGGGTCGAGCATTTATGTTGGCTCGGAAGCTGCCTCCTTATCTGAAGTGCAGTTTCACAATGGCGTGTGGGTGACGCTTGGCCGGAAATGTTCATAATTATTAAATGTCGATTCAAATAAATAATGCTACGTTTGTCAGAATGACGTTGTCCACGTTTGCACTGCGATAATATATAATGAATATTTTAATAACCTTAAGTTTTTTTATCAAAATTCATTAATGATGATTAATTATGGGTAAATAGTTACATTATATATATACAATATATATATATAATATATATAAATATATATATATATAGATATATATCGATCTATATCTATATATATATAAATCAATGAAACATGACGTTGAAAAACGACGGTGTTTGGGTACATCTCTTTAATTCGTACATTACTTGCTACCATTTTTCTCTTTGTTGTGGACTTCGTTAATTTTTATGTAATTATACGTTAAAAAATTTTAATACATGCTTAACTATGATTAAATAATCAACATAAAATTCAGAAAAAAATATATACTTTTAGACTCTTCAACATTGTCCAACAGATATACAAAGCTGATGTTAAGTTTTATTTACCAGATATATATTTTATAATATATTTATTTACCAAATATGCTCTTACACTGTATTATATTTCTATATTTGTTTTACACTCTTCAACATTGTCCAACAGATGTACAAAGCTGATGTTAAGTTTGTGCCTGGTTTGAGACGACAAATCAGTAGAAGTTTTTTTTATATTTTGTATATTTTTAAATTCCTTTCACTTAATGAAATATGTTGATAGAAAGTTAGTCGTCTGTCATGCGATCAAGGGATTATGTATATACTTAAAACGCTACTGACGCAAATTCTTTTACCACTACAGACCTAAGCGGCCACGTTAAATAAATGAGCCTTACTAACCAGCACCTGACATATAATGAGTTTACAAGGGTTGTCATATTTATCACAGGAATAAATCGTGATATTTTAAAAGTACTTCATGGTAACTTTTCCATACGACTTTAGTTTATTCTTGCTGCCTAGAATTTATGATGGATGTGTATGATTGCCATTAAGAAATTCTTTATCTCGCTATTGTATCAAACAAATCTCATGAATCACTCGGAGACTAGAGTAGGGTACACTTACAATTATACACTTAAATTGCAAGTCCAAAATAAAAATGAGTTCCCATCAAAGAATTGTAATTGAAAAGGTGTTAAATATAGGATTAAACCTTTCATTTTATATAAACAATATAAGCAAAGCCAATCATTTTTTTAAACAATGTTTCTGAACCTTTTAAATTTTCTAAAACAATAAAACAGTTTTATAATACCACAAGGCACTTTTATAAGAAACAAAAGAATATTTTATTTAATGTAGAATATAATATAAGGAACGTAATAACTTGGATTTTGTAATAAATTTGGTAATAACTTTGATTTTTAAACACTTCTATGTGACTAACAAGTGGATATTTTCGCAAATATAAGCCCTATTGACCTCCGTTACGAATTTTCAGTCCCTTTATCACTCTATGCATATTTTAAAAGATGAGACGTATTCCATTCGATCAGAAAATTAAAACATGTCAATCGCTGTGAACTGACAAAATAATGTGACCTTTAAAACCAATTAAAATTTTAGCTGCTTAAAATATCATGGGCGAGAAAGTTATCTAGAAATTACATATTTAACTGTTTATAAAAATAATCCATATATATATATATGTATTTATTTATTAGATATAAGGCCATCCTGTAGAGTATGTAAAGGTGTTTGTCTTTCTAGACCAAAGTTTTGGATATTTTGGAGGTAGACTATTTTTTGGAAATAAAAATAGAGATACGGACACGTAATGAATGTAGCGTCAATATTTTTCATATTTTAAATAAGCTCAAGGTTTGTGCTATGAGAATGGAACTAACTTACTGGTGTCCTGAAATGGGACTAACTTACTGGTGTCCTGAAATGGGACTAGCTTACTGGCGTCCTGAAATGGTCCAAACCACCGACCACAGGATCATTAAGTGAGGGTCATAACTACTCCACCAACAAGCTCCTCATTAACAAATCACTCATCAAGATTTTGTAGTTGGTAGTTGCAAGCTTATTGGCTATTGAAGATAGCGTACTTATGTAGCATTATGGCCGGAACGGTGCAAAATCATTTTAAGAATATGTGTGATTGGGTTTTCGTTAATTAAATATGTTAAATTAAAATGTGTAAGACCATATCAAAAGAAGAATTTCAACATTGAAAATGTAAGTTTTTTAGAAATACTGGCCGTAACTCCATCATCCAAGGTTGGAATGCTTTCGAGACTGATCGATTGTTCCTTTGATAGTAGTTACTCGGACTTGGCTGAATAAGAAATTAACCAGTTAAATTGGAAGCCGAATACCTGATATGTAGTTTATGACCTCACCTTTTCATTTGACTATGTACATCGTAAACTCGAGGTATAAATATACATTAACTGCTTGTGGTTTATACGCTTTGTTGATGTCGCCATGAAATATTTTTAAAGTATTAATGGCAATCACATTAAGATTTTATTTATTACCGAGTGATTACCATTGATCATATGGACAAAGGGGGAAAGCAAAACCGAAATCTGCTCCAGGCACACAACGTGAAGTGTTACGCCTGCGTTACCTAAATTACGTTTATATATCTACGTCATCTGGGTATGACAACAGATTGAATTACAATTACAATTAGCATACTTATTTGCACCATTGACGATTGCGCTGTTTAGATGATTAGTTTAAGAAAAATTGCGTTCTTTTTGATTTTTCGATTCGTTACTATATTTGACATATTCCTCCGCTTCTCCCTGGCCCGTCAAAAATACACTACATTACACATTGTAAGAGCAGGACTTTACTAAGACGCGAAAAATTAATTTATGTCTCCTTTTTATTTAATGTGGTGTAAATAGTTTGTAAATAGTAAATAGTTGTGTAACGCAAAATAGTTGAGTTGGACAATATCGGCGGTTGGAAAAAAAAATCTCTTCAAATCATTTAGTGTCGGTAAAACCCCGCTACTCCGTCGGCGAGCATCCAATGCAGCGATAGATAAGTGTAGAAGGAAGGAATAGGTAAACGTATTGATAAATGCGAGAATAAGAATGGGTTTGACATCTATTCCCTTCAATCTCTTTCTGGGCTCCAGCCTCTCTGCTCTGGACGCCACCAGTCTGGAAAAGTCGCCATTTTCTGTGCCTGAGCGTCTCTTAGAAAGATGGCTTACAGCCATCACCGTGCCACGGACGTCCTAGGCCAAGTCCGATTCTCCACCAGAGGTCTCCGAGGAAGGCCATAAGTCTTCCATATGATAAACTTATGTGAGAACAGACTTTTTATGTCTGTGAACCGTTTTGCGTTTAGGCTATTGCTAGTTAGGTATGTAAATTTATCGTAAGTGGTGTACAGATCCGCCGTTTCCTGTAAATTTAAATAAATTAGTGTAAATCGTGTATCTCATGTGTTTTTAAAACTACCCGCTCCATCCCTAGACGACCCAGCATAGGTGTAGGTCATAGGTGATGCAACGAGAAGCATACAACAACGCGTAACCACGCATTATTTTTTGTTGTAAATTATCATGCTTTTGGCAAAGAGAAAAAAATGATATTTCGCGGTGCATTTGCATAATTTAACATAACGATGCTAAGCAACATTATTGAATACACTGCACGGGAATACGACGGGCATTCAAAGTTGCAGAGGTTGTAAAACCCAAAGGCAAACTTTCATGTTATGGAAGCTATTTAATTCATTATTTTTATTTGTTTGATGGTACCCGCGGTGCCATTACGATGTCGACTCCCGCTGCTGGATGAAAATATTCCAGTGAGATTAACATTTTTAGCGAATCTCTGCGTACTAAATGACAAAAAATTTTACCGATTGAAACCTATAAACAAGAAACAACAAGTCGTAAAAAATAGCGTATCGAATATAATTATTGATGCAAGTTTTTTTTAAATTTTGTTCACTGGCTGTATTAATTTTTTTTCCGTGCTTTTCTTCTTTTATTTTATTTTTTATTTTTTATTTTATTTTTTAGAGACACTAACAGTATAATACGTACATGACACTATGATAATAAAACATTATAAGTGAAGACTATGCTCTTTATCCCAATTACAAGTGTTTTCGGCACGCTCTAGAAACATGTATATTTGCATTTAGGTATATTTTACATGTACATTTATGTGTATTGTATATTTAGTGTTTGAATGTAGTGCGATTAGCATTTAATAAATAATTGATTTAATGGATCTATAGATTCAGGTCATCGTTTTCAAAATGGATGTTACATATGTACGAGTGATTTTGAACGACAATAAGTTATCTGCAAGAATATCAGCATCAATGTTAGGGTCAGCACAATACAAATTATATGTGCGACACAACCATGTGATGGGAGAAAAGTAACCAACATTATTAGTGTGCTGGCTTATTCTAAAGAACTCCCGGTTTCTTAACGGGGTTTAACATGCAAATTTATATCAGATAGAGAGAGAGAATCAATAGCTCCGCTGAGAATCTTGTGTAGCATAACGATATCGGATATTTTCCGGCGGGACTCAAGTTTGTGCATCTTGAAAAAAGCAAGTCGATTTTCGAAGCTGTGAAGATTATTGTGTCGACCAGCTTTGTATGACAAAATACGTAGAAACTTTTTCTGCACTCTCTCGATTCTCCTTAACATATGTTGTGTAATAAGGTGTAATAAGGTGAAGAAAATAACTGACGAATATTCCAATATACTTCAATATTCCATATTTTATATTCGATTGCGCTTAATTCGATCGTCACTATAGTTTACCGCCACCATAATATACAACTAATGTTTCAATCATCCGCATCACATTACACCATATTTGTTAACATCATAAGATATAAGGCGGCTTGTGTATTGTTATCTCCTAGGATATTGAAGTTCAAACCATATGATCCCGACGCAAGTCGTCGACAACAGGTTTACCTGCTCACCCGTTTGGGTGGGGTTAAAAATGACCAGGAAGGAAGGGAGGGTAAATGGGAACAATATCAAGTGGACTGTGTGATATAAGAGAAACGGGAAGCTCGATTTACCTGCCGCAATCTTATTTTTCCTCCGAGAAAAAAATCGGTGAATTGGCGACATATTCTCAAATCCTTTTCGCAATAATTTCATACATCCGATAATGCTCGGAAGCCGACTACAAAATCCAACGATATTTCATTTTTAGGATCTGTTTTCTTGTCCTTTATCGTTCTTTGTCCTGGTCCTATACTATACTATGCACATAGGTAAATAATAATAATCAAAACATAGTTAGTTAAGCTATCATACAGGGTTAGATTTTTTATATATCAAAACATAAAAGGTATATATACAATATCATTTTTCTTTCATTAAATATTAAAATATATGTGTTAAGTTTGACATCCCTGAAGCCTGCCATTATGCGAATTTCTACTATTCACTCCTCGAGGTATTCCCCATGTTTCCTTCCTCCCTTTGTGTCTGATAACTCTTCATTCATCCTTGACTGGTATCCTCAGCCAGGAATAATTGACCGTAAATACAGCCTCCCATTTGCGTTAAATATATCACCGATTGTTGCAGAATCCCGTGGTTTATCGATTGTTAAATCCTGGTTCTTATTTATATTCAAACAGGCAAACAATAATCCCAGGATAATAAGCTGAGGCTTAGTTATTACCATTCTTGCAACTTGGCATTAAACGCATATTTCATCGGTTTAGGTTATTGGTACCCACAGAAGCAAGCAGCGCAGAATGTTTAACCGAAAATAATAAAAACAGCCGCGAACAACAAAAATAAAATATATCTTAAATATACATACACGTTGTGTGAAGAAATTAATGTAATCTTGTATAGCAATATTTAAATAAATAATAAAAATAAATGTTGCTATAAAATTTCCAAAAAACTCACCATTGCGCCGTTTCCCGCAGGAGTAGACCGAGAGGTTAGAGCGTCACATCACTTTTGCTTCGGCCACATTAATACATATTCTCATGCACGCCCTTCGATTGTTGAAGCTTTTAAATAGCTTTCCTTCAATATTTGGTTTGTTTGACCATGCCAGGTCTTCACAGACGCCCTCTGTTCCTCTCGCCTCATATATTTCCTCACTTTCCTCTCCTCGCTCATACGTTCCACATGAACAAAATATCTTATCGATTCTTATTCTATCTACGGGCAGCATTACAGACACTTCTGATGTGTTCATTCCTTACTGTATCGAACACGAATTTCGACAACACGTGTGCCTAAGCGACCATATGTTCACCGCATTCAGTTTTCTTTCATTATTTTATTGCCAATTTCAGGCTTCACTTTTACGATTTTCTTATTTCCGGCAGTGACTCTCCCTCCTCTCAGTCTTCTCATCACTAGTAACATACTCCTCAAATATACAAACTGACGCTTTCCTTTTTTGAAACTGGATAAGATAAAAAGGCTGGAACCGCTAGCGGTGGTTATAGATATTATAACTTCTGTTAATTCAAATGTTTTATGCATCTGATAACTCTGTGTATGTGCCGGCCAAGATGTTTAATTAGAAAATCATAGTAACCAAAAACATTCAACGCATTACTTCTTTTAGGTGTTTGTGTATTTTTTAATATATATTTTTCACAAATACCCAATTTAAAAATACTACGGTGACATCATGTTATGTCACATCTAAAAAATAAATCTTAACAGTGTCTTGGAAGCTACGTCTTAACGATATGGAATTTCGACGATTTGTAATAAACTTATTAAATTTACATAACATATTAATGTTTTGACTAGAATTTAAGGTCTGAAAAGTTGTTTGACATTATCCATCCGTCATTATGTAATTTTGTATAATTTTTAATTTATTTTTTACACATATTTTTCTGTTTTATTAAAATACTGCTTTCAAAAATTGATTTTTTAGCTAGAATAAATAATGGATAGTTAGTTTGCGTCCGTTCTGACGAAGATACAGCGGTATCGAAACCCGTAGACGTAGAGTTACTAATTAAGTGGTTAATACAAAGTTGTTAAAATTAAGCAATATTTATAGTTATTTTTTGGCCTTTTCTATTTCATTATATCTACTTATATTTTTATTATATTAAAAATATGGTGTTACTTTACTTTCCGTGACTAAAATATAATGGTATCTATAATAATTAAAAATATGGTGTTACTTACTTTACTTTCCGTGACTAAAATATAATGGTATCTATAATAATTAATTAAAAATGTGGTGTTACGTACTTTACTTTCCGTGACTAAAATATAATGGTATCTATGTGCATATTATGACAAACAACTATTCATCGGCACCGTAGCTTAATCCTTAGACAAGGTATTGCAACACAATTTTTAAACATAAACCTTCAGTACCTGTCTAATAAACGAAGTGCAATTAATTATCCGTAGAACGAAATAATTTGAATAAATAAATTACATTTTAAACAAAAACTAATTTGTTATACGTTGCGTCATCCATCGGTCATCGTCAGACAGTACCTACCTCATTTTACAGATATGCTTTCGTTATTCTCAAAAACATCGTAAAAAACAGGCATATTTGTCAATCGTACGTGGATTCATTTTTCTTTCAAACCGCTGTGACGCAGCTTGACCCACCTGGCGAAGCGGGTCACTTAACCATTTAAATGCCAGCTAAATTTAACACACGGAGCTCCTGTCTGCTAGCTGCTTTTCCAACAATTTAATTAATTATAACATAACAATAATGACACTGTGATGAGGGACATTAAAAAAACAAAATTTTTAATCAATTAGAAAAACATCTTTGTCATTGATTAATAAATTTGATTTTTATATTTCACAGAACTTAAAATCGCAACTTCACAATAAGAATGCGTTCTTGAATATAAAAACTATGAAAATTATATAATGTTTTTTTATTTCATTTATTTATAATAACAAAAAATCTTTTCCAGCCCTACCGTTCGAATTCTATACGTATATTTGAATGTTTTTTAATATATTTTTATCTAAGGAGATAAAGTAGGTAATTTATTATTATTATTTTAATTGACCAATGCTTTTACCTAGAAATAGTTTGGAGATTTCAAGGTCGTGATCGTAGAAATTAATGATATGATGATGATGAGAAATAGAAATTGAAATTCGCACAAAGTTGTATTATGAAACCAGAAAGGTCTTTCGATTTAAGAAAGACAATCGAATCATTTTGTGTAAGCCGTGCGTACTACTCGTACGTACGATGCACATAGTTTCGTTGTCCAGCACAACGAAATAATGGGCCTCGTACGCACGACTAACACATACTAATTCGATTGCCTTTCCTAAATGGAAAGACCTGTACCCTAAAATTATAAAGAAATTTTATAGAAAAATGTATTATTTTTCTTTTTAATCGATAACTTAAGTAGTTTTTAAAAAACTATGAAATGTTTTTTTTTAGTTGACAGTGTGATTTCGCGATAAATATTTATGCACCAGTTGCTGTCATTTGGACGGAACTACAAAAAACTTAAAAAGTAGTTTATATATTTTTTCAAATGAATTCTTTCAAAGAATTTTTGATTGGTGTTATTACCTTATTATTAGGTAAAATTAAATTTTTCTATACGTTACCTATGTTTAATTCTTAAAATATAACTTACGATTTTGTAATTATCTTTAGTCGATCGTACTTAATAATGTAAATACATGCGAGATCAAAGAGTGCTTACCTCGCTCACAACCTAGTATAACATTAAAAATATAATCGATCTAACTGTCTAAAAAAAAATCGATCTAAAAATAATTATGATTTTACTCATTTACTTCTATCATTTTTTGTCTAATGTCCGTTAATATACATTTATACAGGTACATAGGTATATTAACATGCACAAACATACAGTGGTATCTCAGTATACGTCTACTTTGGAATGATTCCAACATATACAATATGATATACGTCGTCTTTGGACATGAAAAATTTTGTTTGGTATAAGATCTTTGTTTGGAGTACGGCTAGTTTAGGGGCAGGAAAATACCTGCCCCTGAAGGCACTTCACATTACGGACAATACTTCGGCTCACCCTCCAAGACTATAGGACTATGTGCTGCTGGTGTTTGACTTCATCACTCCCCCCTAGCTACCTATCAGTACCAGCAAGTCATCAGTAATTTCAAGAAACTCTGCACTTAAGCTTGTGCAGAGGTGCTTTGAAGTATCCTGTGACAAAGAGTCAACCATGACAGAAATTTAAACTTTGTTTAATTTTTGTTTCATCTTATTGCTTTTGTATTTTAGCATTACATTTTAGCAGTTTCAAATTCAAATTCATTAAAACCCACCAATTTATAGTATAGCGATCTGGATAGGCCATACCATAAGGTACCCAGGCCTGCTTTTTACCATCTTCGAGGAAAATATTGAAGGCAATAATCGTAGAGGCCGCCCGAAACCAAGCTACATATAACAGGTTATCGGAGATGTGCGCTGTAGCCCCTAGCAAGAAATGAAGAGGCTGGCAGGTGACAGAGAGGAGTGGAGAGATCGAGTGCTTGGTGCAGACAAATCCTAGGATTGTGACCCAAAAAATTTATAATATTTCAATAACAATAAGGTTTATTTTCATGGAAACGGATTCATCATTTTACCTTTATTTCTTATTGGAAATATTCTATTGGACGTCCACGTCCAACGAACTGTAATGTATTTGAACATTTATATAATTTGTTTATTTTTATGTTAAATAAAATAATTTTAAATGATAAATTATTTTTGTATCGTTAAGCTTATACCCACACACCCTCCTCGACCTATCACGTGTTTTAAAAAACTGTCTCGCTGTTGACACCATGAAAACAACAATTTATTCATGTAAATGATTTTTCGAGACACAAATATTTACTCACAGAATAGGGAACGATTTGCCTTGTACGTTATAATTTATTCATTTTTCTTAATGGATCACGCTTTCTCGGCGTTAATGGCGGCCTGTCTCTAATTTATTTGCCTGAAAGTGCCGTCGTCAAACAAAATTGCCTCACTGTAAACACTTAACTGCTTTATTTCTCGATTTTTATTAAAAGCGTGCTTTAAATAAACAGAATTGTTAGTATAAGACATAATTTTTTATCGACATTCCTCCACTCAAAATAAAACACCGCATTCATATGTTTATCGAACTTATATTAATATTTATATTCAGGTGTAATTCTTATTGAAGTAGTGTTTATTTCATTAGTTTCAACGTCTTGACAGAGTTGTATTACTCGATTCGTATATCCTATCAAACGTATCGTAGTTGACATGTTTACATCCGAAATGATTTATTACATTAGTAAACAAATCGATTAAAATTCATTACCTTTACCCTTTTTAAATTACTATTACAAATGATCCACTTCCTCTATGAATCACTGATTTTATCTATTGTACACTATACGCATACACAAATAAAATACATCGAAGTGCTTCATATAAAACAGTCAGTAAAGCTATTCAGCCAACTCAAATAGCTCTCATTACTCATCAACCAATAAAAAATTTATGTTCCGAACTTTAAAAGATATTTGTATTACATACGTATTAAAACTTTTGTATTTTTTAGAGTGTAACAAATCGAAACAGATTTTTTAGTTTCGGATTCGTGGATTTCGGAAATGAGATGAATTCAACCGTGACGCAGTGAACGAAATAGTTTTGAAGAAACGCTGGAAAAGAAGTATTAGCTGGCTCTGAAGCTGGTTGGTTATTCTATAGCCGAGCCAGACATGTCTACGACATAATTTGTTTTTTTTGGGGGGGTGTAATAAAGTACTGGTAGCAATTCTGTGTACGTTACATCTCTATGATATGTTAGAACACTTTGAATTGTTATACCAACCGAAAATATCTGCGATATCAGATTTGCCTGAACAATACATAAATCTCTAACAAATAAACAATAAATATCAAGCAACAAAATCGGCACTTTATGTATCAGCGATTTTTTTTTTCTATTAATTCAAGCAAGTTGAAATTGTCAGTTCAAAAAAAATCTCATTTCGATAAATCGTGCTATTTTCGGAAAATAGTTTAACAATTTTAGATTGCACGATAATAAAAAATTTAACGGTTTACGTTGCACAGTATCGGCGTAATTGAAAGCCATTGTCAAGTAAAAAGTCACATTGCACAGTGTCTATTTTTTTTATTTTATTTTAATTAAATAGTACATACATTTAAAACAAGCACAAAAAAATGGTCGTGTCCTCTCTCCAATTTATCTTAATTAATTAATCATTCCTCTGTGGATAAAAGCCAGTAACTGCGTTCTCAGAAATAATCTACGTATAAAACTATTGATAATCTGTATATTTAAAAACTCATTCACAAAACTGCGTTGCTCATAGATTTTCTACCGAGATATTATTGATCCAGCTCGATTTGTTTTTGATATTTGATTTGGATATTCAAATAAAATGTGGTCAAAAACATGAACGTGGAAGCGTATAAAGCACATGTTGGAAATATAATTCAAAATCGTACCGCCAGGCGTCGCCGCAGATCCCCCGGCTCGTATATCAAACAATGTTTACAAACACTCCTTTGATCCGGCCACAGCCCGATGTCTTATTTCCGTAATGGCGTTATTTTTACTCGTATCATTCCGTCTCAAATATTTTCCCACAACTCGGTCGCCGGTGCGTTGCTGCGCAGCGTGTCCACTTTCTGTGTCAGGACTCCGAGCTGCTGGTGGACCGATTGCAATTCGTTAAATAGAGTGGAGGGCCGGGACTGCCGCACATTTGAGATGTCTCTACCACAGTCCCTTCAAGTAAATGAGGTTTTCAAATTTGGAACACACATATATAGAAGTGTGGATGTTCTTACGATGGAACTGCTGAACATTGCATTATGTAGAGTGATCACTCGAGCAGCTATCAGGTCGTGAGCCCTGAGCCACCCTTTAAAAGACTTCCATACATGTTTCTCATCTTAGTACAAATTATCAGTTAATGCTCCCGATAAATAAAAATCCAAAGGATGGTGACCTAATTTAATAACCGATTGAATAGATACAAGTATTGGACATTATTACCTACTATACCAAACCTTATTACCTACTACAGTGTACATCTACAGAAAGTATTGCAGGTTTGATACTATAACGTAAGTCTCGCGATCGCTGGCTCTTGGTCTAAAACGTTTTATTGTGAATCTTATATTAAATGATTAAATAGTGCTTTATATTAATGAATCTTATATTATGAAGAATTATATTGTGAATCTTATATATGAATAAAGAAAACTTGCACTTGAACGCTGATTTAATCAGTTTTCTGAATACTTTGAAATACAAATATTTAAACTCATGTTTTGTAGTGTATTTTTTCAATGTAACAAGTTTTCTAACTAGAATCCAGTGTTTTTCAGTGTTTTTCAAACCATATATAGCGGCACACTGGTGCGCCCACCCATCCGCCACAGGTGACCGAAATACATAGACTTAAACTAACGAGAGGGGACATTCTTCCACTGTGACTGTGACCCACTGTTGCCAACCCTTTTTCTTGTAGAGTAAAACTGTATATGACCATAAGAAAAACTATAGAAAACTGTAAACGTAAAAAAACTCCAAATCTACAGTTTTTGTCGGTTTCGACAAAAAAGTTACAAATAGGGTTGTGCGATCTTGCAAAAATAATCGATTTTTGGCATGAAAAATCGTACATAGGTGTTCTTTTTCATCTGCTATCTTGAAATTGTGAATTTGTTTCAAATTTTAAAAAGGCAATTTCAACTAATTTATGTTTAATAGTTCATAATAACTTCATTTTTACTTTCATTAATTATACTTACATACAATAAGAACGTAAAAATGTGTGCTCTAAGGTAAAAAAATAACTGTAGATTTGTAAGATTTAACTAAAAACTGAGATAACTTATAAAAAAATGTAAATCTTTAGTTCAAACTGTAGGGTTGGTTACAGTGCTGTGACCCACCCCCCTTGCCTTAAGAATGGATTTAATTCATCTCTGTAAATTTTTTTACTTTACGGTGCCACCAAATTTTCTTGTGTTTTAATAATTAAAGTGATTAACTTTCAACTTTTCAACGTCAAACATTCTAACAACTCACACCCAAGATCGGAAAATATGCAACTGTCATTGTTTGACAGATCTTGAATGCGCGCGATCTTCAAACAAGTCAATCTAATACACAATCAGACATTGAATTGAATGTTAGCGAAAGCTGTGAGGTTTTTAAATTTAGTGAAAACCATGTAAATCGTACAGAATGGTTAGTGAATTGCTTTTTATTTGTGAAAGAGAATAATATTTGTCGCCTTAATGAAAAGTTTGGAAATCGTTGACCTAAATAGAAGGCCACGTCAACGTGAAACCTCATCTGTGTTTTCTCAGTACATCTAATGACAAGCAGGTTACCCTATCTTTCATATAATGCTTCCAAACTTATTATGTTACACGATATCTTGTGATGAAATATTCAATGTGTTAACAAGATGGCACATTTTATGCGAAATTATATTAAAAATTACAAAAATTTGTAAAATAATAATAAGCAAACAGTGTTGATATATAGAGAAAACAGACAGACAGTCATTGAGTTTATAGGTATAGAATGCAACATTGAATAATTTGTTTTTTGATTTTGAACATGAGTTGATTTTTAAACCTGTTGAATGGACATTATTCCTAAGGTCATTTAATATAACAAGTTGGTTTCTGGCACGCCTAGTAAGTTTCTGTGAAATAACACATCATTTTTTTATTCACTTTGTTAACTATAAAATAACGATGGTGCAGAAAATTATTATAAAATAAATAATTCTGCTAATTTTATCTCGAATGACGTATAAAATAGCAAGGTAATTTAATTTGATACAATAAACTTTTAAATACAAACATGAAAATAAAATACCTTGGACCTTAATAGTCGTAGGTTTTCATCCGAATGATAATATATCAATTATTCTGAAAAAATCTCGTGGACCAGGGATCAAAACTTAGCTTCGACTTCGTAAGTATCTATAGCTTTTCATGAATTTCACTCCAGAAGACTAAAAACAAAAAAACATAGGTTTATTCATATAACAGAAAATTGTACTGAGTTGGAAAGTTTTTATTTTATAAATAAAAGAAAATATTACATTAATAAATCCATAAAATACATATTAATTCTGATCCAAAAGATTATTAAATCCCTCCAAATGGAGGATTATAAGAGGCAATTAAATTAAAATAAGTTACCACAGGCGATTAAAATTATTCTACCATAATAAAATGTAGGATGGGATTAATAAATCATTTTCCCGTTTAAAATTCAACGCCAGCAGATGGGGTAACTTTGTAAATTCAATTCTTACAGAGTTCTCGGCTACAGCGTAAAAATTTGCTGTAATAAATTCTCAAATTTCCTTCATTAGTATACCTTTAAAAAAGTAACACACGAATTTGGAGCATTTTGGTTTGCTTTTATACACAATCTAGCATCCATTAACCTTACTTACTTTCACAAACAACCAAAAGAACGTTCCCAAGTACATTATATAAAACCATTTTATAAAGGTTAGCGTCCACTAATTTACAAATGTATTTTTGGACGTTTAATGTTATTTTAATTTAATTAACCAAAGCTTGGTTGCTTTCTTTCTTCATTTTTTTTTCATTATTATAACATAAAAATTCGCATTTGTGTCTTATTAATAAAAGATTATGATCTCCGTTAAGGATAATTTTGTAAATTAAGCACTCTTATAAATCTACTTGAGTTTATTAACACTACCCGAGTTTTGAGAAAAGCAGTAAATATTATCATCGACAGGTGAAGATATAAATGTTAAAAGAGTGTTTAATTTACAAAAAAAGGATATTATTGTGAAACTCTACAAAATGGATGCCGATTCTATCAATAGAATTCATTATGCGTACATTAATATAATAAAATATTATTTTAATTAAATCACCGGTTAGTAAGATGTTACCTTTACTTAAGTTTCGTTAATAGACATTTTTTTAGGTCTTAGACAGTATCATATCGACGGTATCGTATACATATATGTAGATAGATATTTAGGTTATTTTTTTTAGGTCACGCTCCTGCCCCGGATAGTAACTAAACTACATAGATATTTTACGCACAGGTATATGCTTACACATTTTTGGCAGAGAGGATAGAACGCCACATCCTTCTATCCTGGTACACCACTTTTGCTTCATACACTCCTCGTGCATGCTCTACGGTTGTTGTAGCTTCTAACAGGGCCATCCTCCATTACTTTATTTATCTGATCGTGCCAGGTTTTCCGCGGACGCCCTCTGTTTCTTTTGCTTTCAATACTCGCCTCATAATTGTTCTTTACCATCCTTTTCTCACCCATCCGTTCCACATGGACAAACTATATACAGATAATATATTCTAAAACTTTTTTTAAATAGAGATGCAAATACGGAATACTTATCCCACCAACATTATCACATCAACATTCTTACTATTTTCAAATCAACTCGAACCATCGACCTCTGGTTTACTATGCCAGAGTCCTAGCCACACGATCAACAAGCTACTCCTTGACCAACATGTTCAACTATCAACAAATTTTTCGCGTTTTTTTTCCTTGACGTGAATTATTAACGTGCTTAAAAAGAAAAGCCTTTGAATCGTGCATACTATCAACGATAACATATGGAGTAGAAAAGCTCAAATGCACACAAAGATCCATGGAGAGCTCCATGCTAGGCTTAAGCCTTAGAGTTAGATATCATGGATCTTGTAGCGAAGATAAAATGGCAATGGGTAGGGCATGTTGCAAGGCAGGATATAACAGATGGACTCCCAGAATTCTGAAGTGGAGACCTCGGGAGAATAAAAGAGACGTCGGAAGACCTCAAAAGAGATGGGCTGACGATATAGCCGCTGTGGGGGGAAGAAATGGCTATATCTAGCATGTAACAAGGAAGGATGGAACGGTATGATAGAGGCCTATATCCAACAGTGGAAAGATGAAGGCTGAAAAAGAAAAAGAAGAAGATTTACCTTGTCTGTTATTTCATTTTGAATGCTCCTTATGATATTCAATGATATTCAAAACACACATAATATTAAATGAAAACATGCTTTTAATACAGATAAAATATTTTGTATAATGACAATGCCATTTGTGTATTTCTCACCATAACGCTGTTTCCCCGAGGGAATTGGCAGAGAGAATAGAGCACCATGCTCTTCTGGCCACTTTTCGCCACAGTTCTCGCAATAACCACATTCATCTCCTTATACAAATTATCTGATTTATCTGGTCACGCCAGGTTTTCCGCTGTCGTCCTCTGTTTTTGATACCATCAAAACTCACGTTATATAATATATCTTTCTTACCATTCTCTCCCCATTCATTAGTTCCATGTACGCTACCTTTTCATTAATTCTATTCACACTATAAACTAAGTCTTGTCATAATCATATTTAACCCCAAAAAATGTACATTGATCTCGTTGATAGTCATCTTCAATTTCAAAGTGTATTGTATTTATTGGTAGGATTTTATTTTAATCATCTTTAATACCAATGTATATGGAGGTCATTCCATAATTTTTTAATCAAAATTGATTATTTATTCTGTCATTAGCAGATTAAGAAACAAATTGTAAAAAATGATATTGTGTTTCCAGTAATTTTTATTTATGTGGTTAACGATTTACTTATCACGTGAAGGTAATATCTTTGGCAAAAGTTAGACAGGTATACATATACGTATTTGAAGGTGTATAGGTAACTTACTTAAGAGTTCTAGTAAGGGACAAAGTGAGCAAACAAAACACAACTTTTTGATGAAGTTTCCGCGTCCCCAGGGGTCTACGGTTATTATAGTCTCTCATAAACGAGCCGTCTGTTAATATTTTCTTTTCCTCATATTACTTTCCCGCCAAAAAGAACAATTTCCGAATCCTGGAAACATCCTGTTTGATTGATGATTATTTTTCTGGTCTATTCTTTATTCGCCGAAAGAACTTCCAATATATTTCCCGCGCGTACGGCGAGTTTCTCCGGAGATAACATTTGCGTATTTCTTTCTTCCGGCATTATTAATATATCCCGCCATAATAACTTTATTATTTTTATCAAATAAAGAGGAAACTTTCGTTCGGTACGAAGCTCCCTTTGTCTCCGTATTGATTGCAATTTCAGCAGAGGTACAAGTAGGGAAATAAATGTCACAGTCTTTTAATCTGTTTTTAGGCTTCGTGTGTTTTCAATTCAAATGCACAGAAATAATAATAAGTTTAACATTATTATTATAAAAATATAAAATATCAAATCGTATACTTGTTGAGCCAATATAGAAGAAACATAAATATTGCCTGTAAATTATGTTTAAATTGTGTTTTACAAGTACCTAGTTATTTTAGAAAGCTGAGATTTACACCGTTTTTAAGTCAAGATTGATTTTAAGAATGCTTAAATATAAATTATTTAATCGCGAAATCAAATGAAGTGGAGTTATTTTTTAGATGGATGGGGAATGGATGGAAATGGAAGCGATTTTAACGTTAAGATTTTATAAGGGGGAACAAACGATTATTTACGGGCTCAATACTCGTGAAATAATAATATTCAATACAAATCAATTATATTTTTTTACCTACTGTACCCTGATTTATTAATCGCAAAATAAAATAATTTAATTGATTAATAAAATAATTAATTACTTTTACAGCGACATGATGAAAATAACAAATACACAGAATGAGCAGAATATTTTTGTATATAAAAATGATTTATATTGAAAAATTATAAAAGTAGTCAGGAAAAAAATTAATGCATATATGATTAATACAACTATTTTTTTTTCAAAAATGCAGTTATATAAAATATATATTATGTAAATACGCAGTTATATTAGATAACAAAAAGATGGCCGCGATGGTTTTTTGATTTACTTTTTAATTGATCAATTTTCATTACTACACATCTACCTCATTTTATTGAAATGTAGTTAAGGTTCACCGATTCGATACTATCAACCTGGGGCGTGCAGTTGAACAAGAAGCATGACTTTTATTTAAGCATGTATTTGGAAAACAAATCGAAATTAAATATTTATCTAGCAGAATATCATGAAATATTTCAATCTGAATAACATGTTAATTATTATCTTTCAAAATATATTTAATAATATATTTCATATTATTAAATATATTTTGAAAGATAATAATTGCTCTTGTTCAAAATATATTTAATAATATATTTAATTGAAGGACTTCATTTGAAGAAATTATCATACAGAAGAGATGCAGCGACATAGTGTTCCTATTTAAAATTATTAAAAGTATGTTAGACTGCCCTGAACTGAACAACGAGACATCACGAAGTGTTCTTTGTTAAAAAGCATGCATCGCCATGGAAACAAAATTTCGGAATTCGTAGACATTCTTCGTTGTAGGAGGATACCCGAATCAAAGAATTACTTAGACTTAGAATATACCAATAGAATTAATTACAGTGTAATGGACTTAATTTTTACTTATGTTTTGTTCCCCATTAATTATATATATTTATTTAGTGTTTTATCTAAGGTGTACAAAAATACTTTTACTTTTCTTGTACTGTAAAAGCCCAGTAGGGAGTTTATTTATTTGTAAATAAATAAATATATGCTAAGGAAAAAGTCTTGTTCTCACTGCACGCCCTTGACTTTCAACCCTCCATATTATTATTGTGATCCGCGGACATTTCTATAATCCGTGGTTTACGGCAGCAACGCGTGGCGGCGTCGGACAATGGCGGTGGTACTGTGACCGCGGGCGTCGAAGTCATGCCCTACAGCACGGTATTGTATTGATTCCGCGCTATTACTGAGACCGTTGAATTAATCGACAACTCCGTAAAGAAATATCAGAACCAAACTGGTATAAATTACCACGGCTGGAACTGTGTAATTTTGTCTGACCACCCGGAAATAATTACACGTCGCGCGCCCAACTTACATCTAAAACACATAATGACTCACAGCACGAACCACGAATGTCGGGTAGGTACAAAAATCGACACTGTTTATAAATGCATCACCGAGAACACACAGCCGTGCATTTTATTCACGTGCCACAAAGTAGTGCGGTTCGTTTACAAGCTTTGTCTCATATGCAGCTCGGTTTGTTTGATCTGTAACCTTTTACTAGGATGTTTGGGTGGTTCGGATTCGTAATAGGGGAAGGGTGTACAAATTGACATATGGTCAGGTTGATAAATATAAAATTTACAGGATAAATTTTGAAGTTTGAAATATCGGACATATAATGTTGGAAAAAAAGTTTGAAAAAAGTTAAGAATAGTAATTTTACGCCACCGGGTGAAGTAAAATGACATCGTTAATACTAGTGTATTATTTTAGGCAAAATTCACAGTAGAATGTTTTGGTTTTTTATTAATCTCAGCGCAATCTGCCTGTACCCAGTAATCACATTTAATATATTACAGACAGGTACATCGTGATTTTGAGTGTATATACTTTTCGTTGCAATAAATACAAACACTTTCGTCCTCATCTGATATTTCTAATACTTACGTGATAGCTGATATATTTTTCTTGTTCGTTGTAAGGTAATGAAATTGAAACAAAATAGAAATCAAATATTATGTCATTTAGCCCCCCCCAATTTGTTTTGCACCCTTATGTTATTGCACACTATTTTACGTTTTATATATTTTATCAATTAAAAGCATAACCAAAGTTGAAAGTTGAACTAAAATAAACAAAATCATGTATGCCCTCGGAGATAGCCAGCAGCGAAATGAATGTGTTTTTTCATATCATTGAAAGATTTGGCAGATGCTTCGTGGTGCAACATTATAATTTAAAATATGTTTTACTTTACTTTGTAATACACACACAATATGAGATATTAAATTACAACTATAGTTTCGAGAGGAGCAGTCCCTCTCATCAACAGGTATAGATAATAATTAACTTAAATACAAAATTGGCGGATAAAAATACCCTTCCCTGCCGCGCGCCCCCCTGACCCCCTGACCTACCCAATTAGATTGATAAATTTTGTTTTTAAGTTAGTTATTATCTATACCTGATGATGAGAGGGACTGCTCCTCTCGAAACTATAGTTGTAATTTAATAGCTCATATTGTGTGTGTGTATTACAAAGTAAAGTAAAACATATTTTAAATTATGTTTTTTCATGGTCAAGATGCGTGCTTTAGAGTATTCAAAACAACGCGGAACATTTGAGAACGGCAACTGCGTCAACTGACCCGCCTATGTCATTTTGTACACCTTTCCCCTACGTGTATCCAATGTAGCTGTCAACTAAAAAGGGTTCGGTTTTCAAGGAGTTGCGTGCCTCGCTTGTTTGGAGAGCCCAGCGGGCTTTTAGCTGTCACTGTTGGCGCATACAAGTGTCACACACGGGGCCCGGCCTCGCGAGGGCCGGGGCCAGCGGCCAAACAAGGATCACAAAGATCCGTCGATTATTCACTTTGTGTAGGCCCCAGCTCGTGACGATTTACTAATGAGACCGGTAGCTGCGATTGTCCGCTGGAAGATCTTCCATTTCATTATTTTAATACGTCATCAATCTTTTCAAATCTCGTCAATTCTTTACATTAACTAAACTCGAAAAATTATCACCATAATCTCATTTCATTTTTAATTTAATGATCATAAAATTTAATAAAGAAAAATTAACTTCAAGTCACTTACTTATGCACCGTATTGTAAATAGTTATTCTTGTATTTAGAGGATTCATTTAATGATTCAGTTTTCGATTGAATGACTCGATTTACAATTATGTGTTCGTTATACATAAAGGAAAATAAGCTTGATGATGTATAAATCAATTATAATTATTAATTTATACATAAAAATATATTACTATACAAATAAATACAATAAATAAATCAAAAGTGACAGTAATAAATTGCAAAAAATTTTCTTATTTAAAATATGGTTGCAATAATACACTATTTATTTATATAATTAATAGAAATACACTTTCTTTTCACCACTTTTCGATTGAAAATATCAACATTTTTCAGAGCCCATGGCCCCTTCGTCAGAATGCAAATATAAAATGTTGATATTTTCAATACAAAAGTGGTGAAAATATAAGATACAACACCCTGTGATGGAATGGTAATTTCTGAAACATGTTGGTGGAATTACTCATATAAAATTAAATATATACAAATAAAATAATCAAATTTTTTTTAAAGACATTAATCGTTTATTTATATTACATATATCTAATTTAATTTGTGATTATAATCAATCTTTGTATTCTTATCTAACAAACAATACTGGGTTTTAATAATGTATTGAAAAACGATTTAAAATAAAAACTGCACCCAAATTACAACCTGCATAATTAACTATCAGTCTTGAAGTATACAAATATTGCTATAAATTTTGCTCACAAATTGAAAATCCGAAACATTTATTTTCCGAGCAGAGATCGGAAATCCTCTCAAAATGGCTTGTGATATTGTAATGTTGGCATAAATTTTACGGATTCTGGCGTCAGAGGCACAGGGTGATGCAGAAACATATATATCATCATTTTTACTGGAACGAAGCAAATGGGGACAACCGAACAAAGAGAAAATAACCAAAATTCCAAAAATCATTACACTGATACGACCACAGAAATAATAAACGAAATTTATGAATTTTGGCGGAAGGTATGTTTTTGATGTTGTCAATTTTTGTAATCAAACAAAATATTTTGTATGTGTGATGTTTACTTTTAAAACGTCTACATAGTACAAACTGTACATACCTATATATACCAAGTACTTTATATTACACGGACCCGGGTTGTCAAAATGATCAAAGCTGTGCAAAAAAAGGCTTTTTTAATATGCTTTGGTAACTTTAAAGCTTAGAAATACAATTTCTCTCATTCCTCATATTCAAATCTGTATTTATTCTAAATTTTGCAATAAGATTTGAAATTTCATGCTGCGTTACTATTTCTATATAGTACATTTGCAACATAAAAAATAATATACTGATTACTGAGTCGTAAAAGTCATATGCACTGGATTATAAAAATTTTATATCTAGAAAAAATATAGGCCGTATTCATTCTTTAGATCCTTTTTCATACATTTTTATAAATGTTATCTGTCTTACTTTCTGCACAGAAATTTTTGAAGTTATACTTCTTTTGGTGCACTTAGGGTAAAATGTAGCGGAACATATAGCAGTGGAACATATAGCAGTAGAACATATATAGCGGAAATGCGATACCAGAACTAACGGCGCCATTGAATTCACCTGTCAGATTCTGTTTACAACCGAGTTCATGAATTTTTCGATCGTTTTTTATGAAAGTTTTTATTTTTATAAGAATAACTTCTACCGTGCGTACATGAGTACACGCAGGAATATTTTTTTACATAATTTAGTTTATATTTTCCATAATAGCACATTAAAACCAACATTTTGTTGATGCGGCAATGAATTCTTGAAAACTTCAAGACGTTTCTGCAAGAGGCGCCCCGATATCTAGATTAGAGATTACATGTAAACACATCTCACACATTACGTACTCCATTTCTCACTCACAGCTTCCTCTAATTAGATCTCCCCGACAACTGATAATGCTCTGAACCAATTACTCTGCGCTCTTAGATTAATTAAGCAGGTGTTCACTGTCGATAGACCCACCTTAATGTTTTCTACCAAAAAACATTTCTTCTGTACCGAGACTTTTATTATTATAATTTTTAAATAGTTCAAACGATTATTTTATACTATTTGGTATTTTAAGACTTTTAAGAAAAATATAAGACGAAGTATGGCAATAAATAGTTTAATATGTCGACCATGAACCGCCAATACCTACGAACTCGTATTTTTTATGATTTTGCGCTTTTAGTGCCACCTTGTAGCCATTTTTTATACGCACTATGCACATATAATACATTATAAACATTACTTTGTCATACATACTTAAAAATTGTTTATAGACATATCTACTAGGATCATACACCATATATAAAATGAGCAATAATTCCTAACTTCAGTTTGATAGAATATTCGTATATATATATATAATTGCTGAGTGATATGACGAAATGTGTCAATTACAATTATTTACACCATATTAGAAAACCAGCTACGAGTATTTAAGTGTTTACAAAAAATGAAGTTTTTTCTTGCTCCAGAAAAATACATATTTATGAAGACAGGAGACATTGGCGATTCACGGTCGATATGCAGGTTAAACTACTATTATGGATCGCTGACCTAAAAGTTACTGTAAGCTGCAGCTACATGCGGACGACAGGGGATGAACTTGGAGTGAAAAATAAGAATTTATATTACAGATAAATAAAATTTCAATTATTTTCCTTAATAATTTTCAATCTTTCCACTTCTATAAAAATATTGATATTGACATCACATTTGCTTATTCTCCTCCAAACTTTTCGGCTTATTTTTATTATTAGACTGCGTATAAAAAATTTTATAACGATTTTACTGTACTAATAATATAGTTTTCTACTCGGTAAATAAAACTAAATCGCTACATGATTGAAGGAACACATTGAAGCAATTAAAAACAACAACTCCAATACATCGGCAATCTGCGAACATGCATACAAAGCGAATCTCTGTCACTTGATCAGATTTGACAAGGCAAAAATCTTTTCAACAGAACCGTCCCTTATACCCAGATTAGTAAGGAGGTTCATTGAAATATACAAACATCCCAATTTCAATAGAGATGACAGTTACAAACTATCAAGTATTTGGCGCCCTGTTCTAACGACACTTATTAAACACTTGAGAGAAGTCGCAGTAAAATCCGCCGACGTAACTAGTACATATTGCACACTGGCGACCTCTATTGTAGAAGAAGAGAACACTCCACAACAAAGTGCATATAATTTACGCCCTAGAAAGCAGTACCTAATCAGTCCGACCTCCACCTCCATGGGTAAAGGTCGTCCTCCTGATGACGTTGGATATGTATCCAACGAAACGTCGAGATTCGCTTCTCGGTAATACATACGGTGCGTACAAAATATCCGAAATTACAGTTAAATAAAGTCGAAAACTTGAGTTAAAATATTATCACATTCACTAGTATCACTAATAATATATATCAATAATATTGCAAAAAATGTTTTAATGATAACACTACCCTGTTGGGCGCGATATACGACATCATTCAATTCATTATTTTCGCCACATCTCTCAAAAATAATTTATCGATGTCTGGTGATCAAAAATCAAAGACTTAAGGTATTTCCATTTAAGAAATACAATCGAATTCGTATATGTCAGCGGTGCGTACAAAGCACATTGTTTCGTGTGTTTCGTTGTGGTGTTGTTTATTTTTTTTTTGTTTGTTTTTTTTTTACCCGTACCTACTGTTCCTCAACTTACAATACATTCTGAATCCAGTTATACCCTACATTCTATAATTACTATAATTTTAAATCACTTAAACTCTTTTTCTGAAAATTAACAAGTTACATGTTATAAACTATTATGAGTTGCGTGTGAGATCAAACTTGAAAAAAATATTATTATTTAAAACATTTTCATCACATTCGTTGTCATCTACAAAATTTTCACAAGTGTATCAGATGTTTTCATTATATTATTACTTTCAAATAGGTTTTGCAAATCATTTTAATCATACAAAGTGTCATCGTCATCAGACTTTGTCAATTCACTCCCCTTTTCATATCTCAAGTCAGTCCACCGCTTTGCCATCTTTGCCAAGTCACTCCCACATCTCCAATCGTTCATTTTTTCTTTTTATGAGGACAAAAATCTAGTATTATGTTCTTGAAAACTTTGAACATACTCAAGTTCTACGAAAGATAATCATTAGTATTTCCTTGCATTAATAAGTATTGTCATTTTTCATTAATGCCAGACAAATAATAAAATGACTGAAAAATCGTGGAACTCCCTGTACCGGTGACGGCGGATAAGTCAGCTCTGGCCGTGCCAAAGAAAGAATTATGGAAATTATGGTTACATTCAAATGTTCCGTTCGGTGGAAAAGATTGCAGTTTGAATATATGGACGGGCACTCGCGCCATGCTTTCTGACAGAACTCAAAACATTATTATTTTATTCTGATTGGGTGATTTCAATATTAGTAAAACATAAAACTTTTAATAAAATATAATAAAACATAAAACTTTAATTTTTCATTTAATTATTTTTTAATTTTGTCAAATTATACACAAAAAAAATCTATTATTTTCGATATGCTTCATCAAATACATTATATCTATCACTTTACTAGGAAATAATTTACCTTTTCATTTCACTCAAACCCAAGCAATTGTATGAATATCTCAACCAGCTGCACACGTCACGGAGATAATCATGTCGACTGTAGAACTAAAGTAGATAATCATGTCGACTCTACGACTCGGTAATTTTATATTATATTTTTATTTTTATTTAGTAATTTTACCCGGCGTTGCACAGTTAAGGATTAAGTTGAAAATAAATTTGGGGGGGGAACAAAGGTTTAATTTGAACGGTATAGATTTCCATCGAAAATATATTGGGGGGAGGAGCAAAGGGAGGGAGGAAATGTCACCTTTGTTACCCGCCGGGTCCTAAAGAATAAGTTTCCAAATTTTGAGTCCGATCGGTCAAACGATACAGATTTGCATCGAAAATATATCAGCGGAGGGGAAGGGTTAAAAGAATAGGGGGGAAATATCGCATATGTTACCCGCCGACTCCTTAAGAATAAGTTTCCAAATGTTGAGTCCGATCAGTTAAACGGAACAGATTTGCATAGAAAATATATCAAGGGAGGGGAAGGGTTAAAAGAATAGTGTAGAAATATCACCTATGTTACCCGCCGGTCCTAAAGCATAAGTATGCAAAGTTTGAATCGAATCAGATGAACGGTATAGATTTGTATAGAAAACAGTCAGACAGACAAACAGACATTGAGTTTTAGAGGTGTAGATTATATCGTTATAAGAGCTAATCATGTCGACTCTAGGACTATAGAAGATCATCATGTCGACTCTAGGACTACAGGACATAGTCATGTCAACTGTAGGACTTCAGAAGATAATCATGTCGATTATAGGATTATAGGAGATAATCATGTTGAATGATAATCTTCTATGACCTTTGCGAAACAGCACTTATTACAAATGTTTGTTGAAAACAATGACAATAACACGATTGTTTTATGTGCAATCATTGTAAAATAATTTGGAAATTGTATGTATTTTTTCATGCCCCAGGTGTAAGAACCCCTTAAGAAATGTAAATAAAATAGTTAACTTTTTTTTTGTCTTTAAATAGCCATGGCCATAGTCACTTTAAAACATTATTATGTACAGTGGTGTTGGAACTTGGAACCATACCGCTTAAGATAAATAACATACACATAACCAACATGCTGTTTCTTTACGGGGTTCGGCACGTACACGTCCGTGATGTCTGTGGCACAACCAGCTAAACTGGAAATTGAAAGATAGTTCTTTGAAAAGTTATCAGCGCGTATTAGAGTATCTATACATTTTACGCTTGTACACTCTACTCACGTAAAAAAGCAAATCTACATTTACTCTATTTTATAACTTGCCCACATACTCAAATTACTGTTTTATGTATTTATCTTTCATATTTTTCTTATGCATCTATTGTATTTATATCGTTAACAACTAACACGTAACACTTTGTGTTTCATCTATACCTATAAAACTCAATGTCTGTCTGTCTGTCTGTCTGTCTGTTCTCTATACAAATCTACACTGTTTGTCCGATTCGATTCAAATTTTGCATACTTATGCTTTAGACCTGGCGGGTAACATTGGCGATATTTCCCCTCTATTCTCAAACCCTTTCCCCTTCCCCTGATAAATTTTCGATGAAAATCTGTACCGTTCAACCGATCGAACTCAAACTTTGGAAACATATTCTTAAGGACTCGGCGGGTATCATAGGCAAAATTTCCTCCCTGTTCTTTTACTCCTTCCCCTTCCACTGATATATTTTCGATGCAAATCTATACCGTTCGAATCAAACCTTTGTTTCCCCCCACAAATTTATTTTCAACTTAATCCTTAACCCGTGCAACGCCGGGTACGAACAGCTAGTATTATATAAAAGTCAAATTCAGAGCATGTATTATTAATAAATAAATAAATAGGGTTGCTATCGAAACGAGAGATGTGTGGCGTTATACTGTACTATTTTTTATAGCTGTAAATTGTACACCCGTGAAAAATCACGGTACATAATTAAAGTATTATTTATTCATACATAATAAAAAGACGCGTTTAGTATATATAGTATATTTTTGGCGGATCACGGAGAATCGATCAGCAATTCGCCGCGCTGCCGTCCGCGCGTTTGAGGTTTGGGTTTCTCTCCAGCCGTATAATTTCTATATAATATATTATATTTAATAATATATTATATTTAAATTTACCGAGTCTAATTGCTGGCTGTAGTGTGGTAGATAGAATAAAGAAAGGAGTGCTGAGATGGTTCGGTCATGTGGAACGTTTGAACGGGGAAAGGATGGTTAAGAAAATATATGAGGCGAGTGTTGAAGGCAACAGGAATAGAGGGCGTCCGCGAAAGACCTGACACGATCAGATACTACAAGTATTTAAGGATGGCCCCGTTAAAAGCCGCAACAACCGTAGAACTTGTATGAGAAGATGTATGAATGTGGCCGAAGCAAAAGTGTGTGCCAGGATAGAAGAGTGTGGCGTTCAATCCTCTCTGCCTACCCCAGCGGAGAAACGGCGTGATGGATAGTTAGTTACCTAAAAAACCTAGTAAAACCTTTGCCACGTTAAAGAAGAAATAAGTGAAGGTAGAGATCTAAAACCCCAGCTCAGAAATCAAATGATCACATCCACCATTACACTTTACATCTGCGAGTATTTACGGAGCGACGTTTTATTCACAGAAGCCGCCCGCGCAGGGGCGTTATGCGATCGGACCCCGATAAGTCAATTGGCTTCGCTTATTTATCGCCGCATTGATCCTCGACGCCTTGTTTTATATTAAGACTGCACAAATTTACTATAAAACTTCATATATAATGACTTCGAAAGAATTCTCAGAATCATTTAACCATTCTGTAGAAAAATTACCGTTTTATTTTAATATTTTTCAAAATCATGTATGCTATCATCGTCGCAGACTATTGACGAAACTCTAATAATACGAGTATATTAAAACACGTTGAACACAGTTTCTGAACACGCTGAAAGAATGCGTGAGTAACACCAGAATAAGAGAGATTTGTGAGGCTGAGCTCTACAACATTGTCGATGGTGTAGACAGCGCAGAAGTAACCGGTATGATCATGTCCAGAAAATGAACAGCACCAGACTCCCTTACATCGCACTACAAAATCAGCCTTACGGAACCCGCCCTCGCGGAGACCTCCCGAAAGATGGAAGGGTAGTCGGGAATCCACCTCACAGGAGGCGCTATCATCTGATGAACAGACCACAAAGGTCTATTAAAAGGAATAAAAAGGACATAATTTCATAAATAGTAAACTCATCAACATCATCACATGGCTACGACCCATTGAGGATCTTTGCTTCTCATGTGATAATTCTCACCTTTGCCATCTGTTTTTCTTTCTCCAGTAGTGAAGATCAAGTTTTATTCAATTTCGTTGTCACTTATTTTTATACATTGCATACCTCGTTTATTCTTATTTTTATTTTTATACAGAGAGTCAAACTATTAGGTCCTTACATATGGAATTGGCGTTTTGCCGTACTGGCAAATTTGATCTCAAATATCTTCTCTTTGGTTAGGAATTCCAAATTCAAATTTATACAGCTATTTACTCATGTATTTGTGTTTTGAAAATTATAATTCATTTATTTTTTCCTCAATTGTTTTTTTCTTTGCGTCACTCAGTTTACAAAATGAAAAACTTGAAATATCGCGTTATTTACGAGTACGAGTTCCACAGTGGCACCAGTGCTGCAGAAACGGCTCGAAGGATTAATAATGTGTATGGCGACGGTGCCGCAAAAGAAAACACAGTGCGTTTTTGATTCCAACGTTTTCGTTCTGGAAATTTCGACCTGCAGAACAAGTCCCGTGGACGGCCGGAGACCAAAGTTGATAATAAAGAATTGAAGGCTATTGTGGAAGCGGATCCATCGCAAACCACATCCGAGTTAGCTGCAGGCTGCGGTGTTAGTGATAACACTGTTTTAATCCACTTGAAGCAAATTGGTAAGGTGAAAAAGCTTGAAAGGTGGGTACCTCACGAATTGAGTGAAGCAAATCAACAAACGCGTGTTGACTGCTGCGTTGCATTACTCAACCGGCACAATAATGAAGGGATTTTAAATCGAATCATTACCTGTGATGAAAAATGGATCCTGTACGATAATCGGAAGCGCTCATCGCAATGGCTGAACCCTGCCGAACCA
>JADDOH010010499.1:0-19045 GCA_016648135.1 Agrypnia vestita
ATTACAACTTCACAAATATGAATGTGTTCTTGAATATATAATATCTGTTGTATAAATGTATGTCCAAATAAAAATGAATTATTCAATTAATCATGGCGTCCATCTAGCGGTGGCATTGCAAAGTAATTTCAACTACCGTATCAAAAAAGTGGATTGCTCTATGGACAAAAATAAAAATTAATCAATTAATAAAAATAAGAACTACATATAAGGTCGATATATTCACGGAAACATAGAGGGTTGCTATAGCTTAGTGGTCAGAGCACCGGCCCCGGAAAGGAGGTGACCTGGGTTCGAATCCCAGTAGTAACCTAATATTTTTTCGTGAATTAGATTTTTCTGTATGTCTTTCTAATTGATTAATTAATTTGGTTATTTGGTAATTAGTTCTTATATTCATGAAAACTGTCATGAAATATGTCAATGAAGACATTATGATTATTTTCTATTTTACTGTATGACCTTAACATTCTAGGTTTATAGTTGAAGTGGGCCATGTTGCTATTGAAAGTTTAAAGAGAAAATGTATTATGTGTCCTAAGTTGGCGACTGGCATTCAAAGTTATGTTTTCGACACAAAATTCTGAATCAATATTACCATGAATTATATTATATAGGTATGTTAATGGTCAGCAATTAGTCTTCTTACTTCCAATTTGTGTACTTGAAAATATTCTGAGCGCTCTTGATAAGATATTAAAGTGCTCCCCAGATTACACTTAAATGTATTATGCGAAGAAATTTTTGCTGTACAGATTCTATCGTATTTTTGTAAGTTACATAATGGGGTGACCAAATGACATCCTGACATGTACTCCTCCAATCCCTGATGCTTATAGTGTTCACGTCTTACTGCACTCCATCCGGCAATCGGATTTTGGGTCTACCAATGCTGCGTCTACCTTGGGGCTTTGTGTGGAGAATCTTTGGCATTCTCTCTTCACTCATTCTTTCTACGTGCCCTGCCCATCGCAGTCTCCCTATTTTGGTAAATTGTATCATGTTGGGCTCATTGTAAATACTGTAGACCTCCTCGCTGTATCGTATTCTCAAACTCCGTTTATCTGTACTGGACCGGATATTTTTCTGAGTATTTTTCTTTCAAGTACAAGGAGAGACATTTCGTCTTTTTTACTCAATACCCAGCATTCAGAGCCATACGTTAATACAGGACGTAATAGTGTCTTATAGATTGTGACTTTTGTTTTCCTTGACTGCATCCGGGGTGCGAGATGTCTTCTCAAACTGATGAAGCACTTATTTTCCATGTTTTTATGTTGTTACCATTTGATATCGGTTGTTGTGATGTATGTGACATTTGGTAGGTGAAATTATTAATAAATTCTATTGTGTGTCAGCCTATGTTATTGTGATTGGGGTCTTGTTAAATGTACTAAATGATTTTACACATTTATTGGACACATATTTTTTTTAACAGGCTCAACGTAAATATTATTACCTTTATTACCGTTTTACTAAATGACTCGCATATGTACCTATATATAATAATAAGAACTGAGGCTACCTCAGCAGAATTAAGAGCTTCTCTTCACTGATGAGGTTTACATGACTACAAAGCAATATAAAAATATGAATTTGAATAAGAATTGTACTTGTGCCATATATTTATTAAATAAATAACAAAAAACTTTATGACTAGCTATAACCTATATATATAATATATATATATATAATATATATATATATATAACCGGTAAAAATGATGCACTTTTACATGTTTGGTCTGGTCCTAAAGAATAAGTATGCAAAACTTGGGTAAGATCTGTCGAATGGTGTAGAATCGTATAGAGTAGTGGGGGGAGAGTGAGGAATTTCGTCTAAGTTACCCGTCGGGTCATAGATGAAATTTTGACAAAAAGACGGAGAAGTAACGGACAGACATTACAAATAGACAGACAGACAACGATATTATTATTATTGAATAAATACATATTTGCTGGTTTATGTCTTCTGAGATATTATGCCGTGTTTTTACGACCTTTCTGGCCGACGTTTCAGATTCCATTGCAGGGTCCATCATCATGCCAACACATATGATGTACCCTGCAATGGAATCCGAAACGTCGGCCAGAAAGGTCGTAAAAACACGGCATAATATCTCAGAAGACACAAACCAGCAGATTCTGAGGCTCGAATTCACAGTCAATACTTAATGATTTAAAAGTGTTATATTGTACTAAAAATTATTATTTTTATTTTATTTATTTATTTTAGGGAAAATTAACATATTGACAAATATAAATTAATGGATATTAAAAATATGCCAATTACAAATTTTCACTGAATATAGTAATTTATTAGAACATAGTTTATTAGAATATGGTAATTTATGCTTTATAGGCGTACCTTAAACCTTTAAATCATCTAAGTATTGACTCTGAATTTGGAGCTGAGTGGCCGTGAAAACTAAAGAACATTCTTAGATAAAATTGTGCAAATTATTAATTAACATCGCAGTTACTTTGTAATTTAACATGATAATATTGATTAAGGGGTTACATGGGTTTACTCGGGGAAAAAAAGGCCTATTTTCAACAATTTTTTTTTTATACAAAAAATAAAATATTTTATTCAAAATTTTTACTATCTTAAAGATATACATTTGACAAAAAATTTCTGGAATTTTCAAAAGAAAATATTTGAAACTCCGCCATTGTGACGTCATTTCCGGTGACCCCTCGGAATAAACGTGCGTCCGCGTTGACAGTAGAACTCATGTCAGGATCATCTGAAGTGAAAATAAATAAATATATGTTTTAGTTAAGACCATAAACTAGACTCTGAACGAAGGGGAAAAAAAAGAAGTGAAGATTGGATTTTTGGCAGACCTTTTTACAAAAAAATGCAAATTTCGGTAAATTTTTCTCAACATTTTTTTTTTAAAAATAGTTGTGATCGCAAAAAAAAAATCCTTCGTTCAAGTCCTCGTGAATTGTATCTCGAAGACCAGTGTAAAATTTCATCAAGATTGGTTGAGTAGTTTTAGAGAAATTTTGTCAACCGACTTTGAAAACACAGTTTCGAGATAAACGGGTTTAAAGTTTTGACTAACAATAAAACTTGAAAAAAAAATTTTTTTTTACTTACATTGAATCGTAGATTCCTGGGTCATAAAGTAAGGAACCTGCAGCAGCTGCAATGTCCAGGGCAACCTTTTGCTCCTGTCTACGATGAATCCTGGCTTCGCGAGTCTCGCTCGAAGATTTTTTTTCGGCTGCGCAAACACGATTTTCATCAGAATTTCGGGCATATGCCATGTTTTAAATCCATACCGTGCATAAATAATAATAAAGCTGATTTTCCTTCATTAAAAGTGCAAGCAGCGACCAATGCAGCAATATTAACGATCTTTGAACCAGCAGGAAGTTTTTTGGAGTAATTTTCCATATTAACTGGCTCAAGCTTTCATTATTATTTTGTGTGAAACCTCGTGATTCAAGAAGTAATCAAAAACTGACGTATTTCGAACTAGTTGCCCTTAGAAAGTGAAAGCAATGGACAGTAAGGACGGACAAACAATAGACGAGCAGCTATCTGCGGCGCGCTGAGCCTACCTACGCACCTTCCCAAGGCTGTATCTCCGAAACTTTTATTCGGATCGACTTGAAAATTTAGGATAATATTTTCGAGATGTTGTAGAAATTAATAAGACAATACAAAAAAATCGATTTTTTGAAGCCGCGAAACCCATGTAACCCCTTAACACTATACTGGGTATCTCGTAGCTAGTAGCAAAAACGTCGAGGGAACCTTGAATAGAAAATTGAGTGAAATGTCGACAGTTACGGAGATAAGCGACATCAAAATTATTTTAAAAATATTTTTGACCTAGGAATCTTCTGTAAAACGTTGGAGCTAAGACGGCATGAAGTGATTTTTCAGTATAATTATGCCTGTCCGTATACTGCTAACATTGCAAAAGCGGTTATTTTAGAGCTCGGTTGGCAGGTCATTCCATATCCACCCTGTATTTCCGATCTTTTACCATCAGATTTTCATATTTTCCGATCTCTATCCAATAATCTTATAGGAATCTCGTCCACTAACGACGCTGCTCTACTCGTATAAGCGACGACTTCTTCACCTCCAAACCATCGGATTTCTTCAGGCGTGGAATCAAAAAGCTGACAGAGCGTTGGATCCGTTCGTTAATAATGCGGGGTATTTTGATCACCAGCTGTATGTAACTCGTCATATATATATTTTCGAAAAAAAATTTTTGAAAAAAATTCCGAAAAAATGCTTTTTTCGGATTACTATAAAGAAGGTATAGGCGTTACACGAAGTTACGGGGACAGAAAGACAGATAGAAAGACGGACGGATAGACAGACAACGAAATTATCATACATACTCATTAAAAATCCACAAAAAACAACTAAAGACGCATTTGTTTAGACAATCGTATAAAAACCTATAGAACCAGATGGTTACTACTCTACGTAATGTTTCTACATTCTGCTACAAATAAGTGTTTACATGAAATCACGATTACCCTTATATAATAGGTTGAGTGTCCTAATAAATGATCCACCCATCTCTCTTATCCAAATTGTAATCATTGATTTTACATTTTTTAGATACCTAAATATGGAAACATTTTTCTTCTGTGTATAATTTTCTGGGATATTTTGCCGTGTATATGTGACCTCTCTGGCCAACGTTTCGGATTCCATTGCAGGGTCCATCATCAGGGCTGATGTGATGTGTGTGTGTTGAAGTGTAGGTTAAGTATTGCCTTGCAATACCGTACCGAAGTCAGGGTGTCTCCAAGTTTGTATTATGTTAAGTACTGGATCGCAGTACCGTGTCGAAAGCAAGGTGTGTGTCTTGATGTAGTGTGTTGTGTATCTACTAACGGATGTTGGACTGTGCGGATCGTCGATTTGATCTATCCTGCAGCGCTGGATACCACGATGTTTTTAACTTAAGACCGTCATCCGTATTAATGTTTACCGGGTGCTTGTATATTTCAATTGCTTCTTTGACCAGGCGCGTGTGGTGACTTTTGGGCTTTCCTTATCTTAAACATAAAACGTCAAAAAAACAGCGTAATGTTACACAATAACTGTCAAGATACAGGAAATTGCAATATTGCTTATTTCAGAATACGGATGTTTGTAAGCTTCAATTCGAATAATAAAAAATAAATAAATAAAATATTTCACTGAGAAGCAAATTTCGACGTTTCGCTGAAGTCTTATCCAGCGTCATCAGGAGGGCGATCTATCACCACGGAGGTGGAGGACGCGTGGTGATTATTTCTTCCGAGGTCGTAAATTATATGCACTAGAGACGATAGAGAGATGATAGAAACGTCGAGATTTTCTTCTCAGTGAACACATAAATAAGTGTGTTTTGAGTTTCTTTAAAGTGTGTTTGTTTGTGTTTGTTTGTGTTTGTATATTAAAAGCTAGGACAGTGTTGGCTTTATTTTTGTTATAATTGACGCGCGATCACTGAGCCGAACCTGTCGGCAGGAAAATGGAGATTGAGTTTTATTACCCTTTTTAAGCGGGCCGGCTGTCGGACCTTTGCCATTACGCTTTCGGCGAGCGCCCCCGACATATTCGAAGAAATCGATCCGCGGCGCCGCCGTCCGGACTGGGCCGAGCCGTCTAGCCTTACCCTTATTAAATCCGGAACGCGCAACGTGGAGTGGGTACGCAACGGGAATAAATTACTTCCTCCCCTCCTGATGCTGTCATCGGGTCGAGTCCCTGACCGCAAGTTACGTTTAAAGCATGTTGAATCATCCGCGTTAGAAAGAGAACAGAAGAAAACGGGGAAAAGTGAGTCTGCAGACAGACAATGGCGGGGAAGTCACATCTAAGCGGCGGGCGGGTGGGGTCCTGTTTTTGATGTTTTAAATGCCTCAAAATTATCCTCAGTCCTCAATTCAACAGGCAATTCATTGAACCATTTCACACCTCTGAATGTGTAGTGATGCTGGGCAGCTGTGGTATGAAAACCTTTATATAGTTGAAATATGCTATTTCGCTTGTAGATATTTTCTAAAGTGGGTACTTGCAATTTATTAAAGAGGACTATTGTCGGATAATCATTGGGTTTTTTTAAGAATTATTTTTATAATCAATTTCTGGGCAACTTCTAAAGATTCTAAAGATTTTAATGTAGTTTTGAATGCACTACCCCAAGAGATAACACCACATTGTAAAACTGTCTGGACTAGAGCGTAATTTTTTTTTTTTTTTTTAGCGAAATTTAAAATAAATTAAATTTTAATAAATATTATTATCAAGTTCTACGGGTTAAGTATTTTTATGTGTTACAGCTGTTTCGGCTTGTAAGGCCATTATCAAACAATGGATATACCACGTACAAACGACTTATTTATACAATTTTAAGTTACTCCTTCCCCTTTAGAGTAATTAGATATTTGTGGTGAAGCCCTGTAGTAATGTACGTTTTTTCCCGGGCACTTTAAAGGTGCCTCGGTTAACGTTATGCTTAATTATCAAAATTCCCCGTTTTCTGCAAGTGTTATTTATAAATATTATTTTAATTTATGTCCTTGATTATTGGTTTTTTAAAAATATTTAGAAGTGGAGAAAAGATCATTTTTTGTTGATTATTTAAAAGTTTAATATTTGGATCCTTTTTATGGATCCTTTTTTAAAAAAAAAAAAAAACTAGAGCGTAATATTGTGTCTTTAACAATTTTATATTTCTTATTTTAATAAAGACATATATAAGTTTTCTATCTTAATTATTTAGTTCCACACATAATGTTGTGTGGGCTAATATATGGTTTCACTTAGACAAATTGCATTTCATCTAATCATTTAAAAGTTTTTATGATAAAATTTTTGCACTCCAGTTTAAACCTCCTTATATTCTCCATGTTTTGAATTTTCTTTGGCAGGCTATCGAAGATTTTTATACCTTTATGCATCATACAATTTTTTGAGGTGTTTTTCTTTTTCTTTGGTAGTCTTATGTTGTTGCTTCCTCTTGTATTGTAGGAATGAAAATCCTTATTCATCTTCATCCTGTCATTAAAGTATTTGGGTACTAATCCATGTTTAATTTTAAATATTTGCACCATTACATTATACATTATTCTTTGATTTACGATTTTAGTTATGCAACGAAATGTCCACCTTATATTTCAATGAAAAATGGGGTTATTTGGAAACCATTAATAACCTCGCAGGATTATATTCCTGCTTTCAAGCAACCATGACCTAATATCAATAGTTATGGAGATATGCGACATCTAAGTTTTGCATACTATCATTACAGTAACTTTTATTGAATCTGAAAAATTCATTCCCTTTAATCTAAGTCAAATAAAATAATAAAAACCTTCCAGTTCCAATTGGAAAACATTCTGTGAATTTCTGCAGGGTTTTTTTCATTTTATTTAAGTTACTTGGAAACGAAAGAATTTTTCGTAATCGACATAAGTTACTGTAATGATAGTTCAACGTTTTGTAAAAAATAAGTCAGAAATATTTTTAAAAAATGAAAACTTTAGCTTAAATAGCGTAACTCGATAACTATTGATATTCGGTCACGGCTGCTTGAACATTTTCGACTCATAATCGGGCAGGAGTATAGTCCTGCTAGGTTATTAATCTTTTCCAAACAATCCTGTATATTCACAATAAGTCTTGACACATTGAAATTAATTTTCGGTGTAGGTATTCTTAAAAAAGAACTCTGTTTTCGAAATCTTTTTACATTACAGTTTATATATTAACACACCTCAAATAATAATAAAATTACATTTTTATCTGTGTTAATTCAATACCTATTTACTGAGCGAAAAAAAATTTAATATTTATTTGAATGATAGAAATTGCTCCATTCACGTTCCTTTGATTTACTCAATAATTTTTTTTAATGGAGATATAATGGAGCTTAAACATTCGATGTGCGGAGCCCAACGTAGGTTTTCATCAATTATCAGCCCAAGATATCTTGTTTCTATCTTTTTACTCCCTTTATATTAACGGCGTCTGCTAGCTTGACGAAAAAACTTTGGATCGATCCCGTGATCCAATCGAGTTGAAATTTTGCAAGCAGACTCGTGGCGACGATCAAGAAGATCTATCAAATTTTCGCTAAACAATAATAATAATTTTGGATTTTTCAAATTTTTAATCTTTTTTTCGTACAACTGAGTAACGACTCCGACGCGTGCTGTAGACATGAAACCTGATTAAATAAGAAAGGGAGTACATATAATAAAAACTTGGTTTTTATGGGTCAATTTTTTATCAATTAGTGTCAATCAGTCAATCAGTGTCACAATTGCATGTACAACTTATGCTTGAAGTACATGTATGAAGTCCATATAATCTCATTAGAAAAAAGACGAAAAATCACAGATCTTATGACACTCCACAAAATAGTAAAAAAAACAAGATTCGCTCTCAATACTCTCGCAAATAGATATTAATATACCTGACCGGTCTCTGAGATCCCAAACACTATTCCACACAAAGGTCTTCAACACCAACATAAGTTATTTCTCTCCTCTACCTAGAATGCTAAACCAGTACAACGAGGTCACGTCATGTAACCCCAGCATCGACATATTTCACATGACACAACCTCAGTTTAAGAGAGAAATTATATCGCTCCTGACCGAAAATAGTTTGAGCGTGTAAAACGGATTCTTCGGAAATCAACCTAAACAAAAATTTTATAGCCACAATGCGCGGGTACACATTTTCTGACTTAGTTGACCTGGGAGCCTACATGCCTATTATGCCGTGCGGAGAATGTGAACTTCGTTCATCTTGTAATCGCTTATTGTACTATACTTATATTGTATAATGTATTAATGTTTTATTTTAATGTATTATTGTAAATTGTAATTGTAACTGTACTAATCACCTTGACCTAAATGACTATCCATTAGGGTCTTTCTGACCTGTCGATAGTTTTAAATAAAAAAAAAATAAAAATAAAATGTATACAATATTATGAAAAAGTTAATTCTGAAAATACATAGTGAAATGAATAAATTCCAAATAAAATGTGCTTTGGAAATCACGACGCTTGTTTCAAGTTGGATTAAAGTAAGCGGTCGTTTAAAGCATACATGCTTTATACTTTCATAAAGCATACAGATTATGCAGTACACGAAAATAGAATAGAAAGCGTCCAAAACAGACTCCTAAGATACCTAGACCTCCGTTCATTTAGATCTCATTTAAGCAATGAAGACTCCGCGAAGTTTTTTAACATGCAGACCCTAACTCGCCGAAGAAACATAGCTGACGCGGTGATGCTATTCAAAATAACACACAATCTAGTTGATAGTCCGGAACTTCTTCAACGAATATCTTACCACATCCCAACTCGCAATAACAGACATTCACCTACTTTTCATCTCCCCTTTTGTAAGACCAACTCAAAACAAAACTCCTTTATGTAGAGATCCACAAATTCATTTAACACAAACTATCACCACATTGACATTTTCAAAGCAACAATAAGAAACATAAAACAAACAATATCTACACTACCGCACCCAAACTAATTTATACATTATATCTTCCCTTCTACTCCCGTCCCACATTCCCCTCCACCCTATCCACTCACTATTAAAGTAAGTGAAAGTAAATTATTATATTCAGTGGAAAATTTGTAATTGGCATAATTTTAAAAACCATTATTTCATAATTTTTAAGATTGTTGTTTTGCTGTTAATTTTCCCCAAAATAAAATAAATAAATACATTTTTGCGTTCTCCATCAATCAGACGATCCGTTTTCGTAAATATAACAAACGCTTACTTTGATCCAACTTGAAACAACCGGGCCTTAGACGAACAGATTTTCCGTTTTATAATTTGCGTTCTAAATTCCGGGCGGATGGCTTTCGGCCGAGGTATTCGAATGGGGCGGTCAGTTTATAAATGCGCGGTGACGTATCCTCGCACGTATGTCTGTCGGGTCGCTTCAAATTAAAAGCCGTAGGTCAGAGGTCGTTGGAATTAAATTGGCCAACTATTCGCGGTGCTGTCGGAGAAATACTGCCGGCTCGCACGCGAGGTTCTGCCCAGGAAGTGCACGCTGCCGCCGCCGTCGCCAGGTGTACCGAAACTATTGCACAACAGCCTTAATTAAAAATGTGCGTTTTTACCATTTTTGGATATTTTGCGTAATTTTTGAAGTTACATTACTTTTGAAACGTGGGCATCGGTAGTCACCAATTTGCAGTGATTGATGAATGAATCAAGGAGAAGGTTGCTTTATGGTCACCACCCGTTATGTAACGGGAATTCCCCAAAGTCGCGGAATGTTTGCTTAATCTATTTACTGATAAAACAAGTTATACAAAATTACGATAATAAAGACAATGATAAAGACTCGACGGAACAGGGCCTCCGGCCTACGCCGAGGGTAGTTGACAGACTGACATGCCCGTACAGGGCGTTGGCTAATTTTATATGTTTTGAGAATAAAGAACTCTCTTGAAGTCTAGCTGTGTATGTGTACTGACGATGCGATGACCTGTATCGTCGGCTCGTGTACACTGCGTGCCTCGGTTTTGTTTTCGCGGCAGACTCGCCACGTTTGTGTGTGTGTCACCTAGATTGGTGGTTATTTATTTATGGTAGAAGATGCCGTAAGGTAAAAAAAATTGCGCACGTAGCATGTAGCGGAAATGCGTTACAACGAAGTTAGTTAAGGTGAAATTTTTGTATACAACGAAATTCGCGCGCGTCTACGCGCACCACAAGTTAGCCGTTAAAGACAGTAAAATGTGTATATTTCATATATCGTTTATGGTCGTAATGTAACCATTAAACTTTATTCACTTAAAATTAGTGTTCCTGTAGTAAAAATGATATGTTGTCGACCATCTTGAATCGAGTACCAATCATAAAGATGCTAAATGAATAGCTGACGAATTATAACTGTTTATTAAACTATATTTTAGCTGTGTAATCGAAATAGCAAAAAGGGCCTTCTCATATACTTTCGTGTTATTGTCGATTTGTGACTGTTTGTTATTGTCGATGTTTCAGTTGCGTTTGACAGAGTGTCATCACTGTAGAAATGTCCGCCGCTAAAACCTCGTAATTTGCAATTCTTGGCGTCAGCTCAGAGGAAGTTCCTATGGTCGTAGTATTTATACATTTTTATAGTTTTTGCTTCAATATTGTTTTAATAAATGGTTTTTTGTGTGTGCTAAAGAAATATAAATTCTAACGTGCCTTTTTCTAATGAACTTTTAACGTAGATTAAATTCGTTCAGCGGGTACCCTAGAATATGCAATTCTGACTACATCAAATCAACCTTCATGTTCAGATATTCTTGAATGGCATTACCTTATTTTCGTAACAATATTGTGACGTTGGCTCATTTTAATCAAACATAATAATATCGTTGTCCGTCCGTCTGACCATCTATCTGTCCCCGCAACTTTGTGTAACGTCCGTAATTTCATTCAAATTCCACGGCAAGAGCGCCAAAAAGATGCTATAAATATATACTAGGGCTTAGCAAAGACGCGAAACAATGTTCCGTCATTTTTGACGAGTTGCAACTAGTAACAATATTAAGTTACATTTTTGACGGGTTGCAGCTAGTAACAATATTAAGTTACATTCTTGACGGGTTGCAGCTAGTAACAATATTAAGTTACATTTTTGACGGGTTGCAAACAGTAACAATATTAAGTTACATTTAACTCTGCAAGCAAACTCTGTAATTCCCAGATTACACTCATTAGGAATGAACATGCAGAGGCGGCTGACATTTTTGCTGATAGTGTAACTATGTATAGGACAAAGCTGATACAATTGTTTACATTTCAACGAAATGGAAATGGACAATAAATTTTTCTGTATTATTATTTTACCTTTAACTATTATTATTTGTACCTTTAACTGTATTATTATTTTACCTGTATTATGTTTTTCTGTATTATTATTATTATTACGATTTAACTATTATTATTGTAACTGTCTTAAGTTATTTTTTAATAATTTTATTCTGTATATTTGTAAAAGCCCATAAGGGCGTTAAATAAATAAATAAATTTAACAGGAGCACAAGCACATTTTTTAAATGATGCAGTTGTCAATAAAGGTGTTTTTTTTTAGAGGCGGAGAACTTTATATTGAAATTAAATGGAGAAATGTTTTTAATATCCATGAAATTAGCTTAGTTTAGCAGATAATTTTATGGTATTAATATTTGAAAATAATTTCGGGCATGTGGTCGCCGCGTACATGACGTAATCTGGAGGTCCAATTTTCACATTCCAATTATAAAGTTCTTCTATTCAGAGTATATATACAACATGCGTACGATTTGATATAAATTACAGAATTCTGTTGTTGATGGAGGGAATACGCCCATGCTTTTATTTGGAGAGTGAAGCAAAAATTTTCGTCCGAAAATTTATATTTTACTTTTATTGGCGTGGTTTTGAAAATAATGTTTTTTTCGTGTCATGCAATTTTCTATTTTTACTCCGTTTATATGAATTTGTGTCGTCCGTCTGTTTGTTTCTTTGACGCAAAAACTTTGGACTGATTTTTAACCCTTTTCCCGTAATCCAATTGAGCTGAAACTTTGCAAGCAGACTTGTGGCGACCATCATGAAGACCTAAGAAATTTTCGTTAAAAAAATTTAATAATTATAGTATTATTTTGGATTTTTAGAAATTTTTAATCGTTTTTTCACACAACTTACTCAGTTGTATGAAAATATTTCGACGCATCTAGTAGACACTAAACCTGATTATAGTATAATTTTGGATTTTTGGAAAAATTTTATTACTCCCTTTCGTAGCGTCGCCCGACCGAAGCCCAACGCGTAAGTTTAGCGCCAAACCAGTTTGGTTTTTATGGGTTAGTTTTTTAAGTCTTAATATAACCCAGCGAACTATATCACTACGGTAGAAAACTAGCGCCATCTTTTGGTGAGCTCATTCATTAATTTTAATGAATCAAGTGATTAATTAGTAAATCTGAAAAAAGATTCACGTACTGTCATCGAGAATACGTCTGTGTGCAAAATGTCAGATCGATTGGACATTGGGAAGCGGGTGAAATATCGATTATAATATTCCTCCCAGACAAACAGGTGAAGTTTAATATTAGCATTTTCGCAAGGAGCAAAACGTTGTTAAAAGTAAGATTAACGTCTCGTTTTTTGGCCGCATCTGTACTGCAGTCATTAAAAAAATGTTAAAGAATTGCTTAATTCATTGCCCCCCATCTGTTAACTGGGGTGAAATTTTGCACAACGCCGTTTGAATATTCCCCGTCGTAAAGTTGTATGTTCGACTGCGAAGTTTTCACAAAAGGGCCGTTTCGTATCTCTCCCAGGGCTTAATGTGTGTACGGTATTAAGCTCGCCCCGTGTTGAGACCACCTGAGGCCGGAATTCGCGTCCTGTGTAGGCGATTTATCATGTATTTAATATTCCGAGACGGGAAAATTTGCAAGGAACCCGGGAGGAAATTCTCGAGAAATTATTTTAAGAATGACATCACAAAATGCCAGTTTTTCCCGTGGCATCCGTTTTTGAATGGGAACAAAACTAATGTCCAATCTTGCAGTGGTACAAAAGATTCTATTTTTGATGTGTAACATCTTTCCTCTCGCTTTCCTGATATCTGCGGCAGTGATTTAGTGAAAATGGTCGGAAATGCGCAACAGGAAATAAGACGCGCGCAATTTAATTTGAGCAATAAGCGCGCAGAGTGCGCTCGATGGAATAAAATCATCGTTTAATAATAAACAAATCAATGTCCAGCAAGTGCCATTGCAGCGAAGATGCACACTTCCAACAGTCAACGCTTCTGATTTTGTATATATGCTTCGCGGCTAGTGTCAAGCGTGTGGATGTTGTAACTTTGATACATTTTGGCTCATATCTTCGAAACTATACAATAAATACTTTTTTTTACATTAATGTAAACAATAACTACCCTTAATCGTTAACAACATTCTTAAATTTAATGTAATTTATGCAATTATTTTGAAATAATTATTCAAAATTTTCATACAATATGTATTGCGGGATACTACCGCGATCTATGAAAATAAATAAAAACATATAATTGACCAAACACATTTCTAAACAAAATGCCTATACAGCACCTACCTAAAATAATCGCAGTTCTTGCGCAGGTATGAAGTAAAATATTTAATTTGGGTTTGGTTCACATTATTTTGGGGTTGGTCACAGTGCGGCAAAATTCAATAATAAATTATATATTCATTTTCTTTACTTGTATTCACTATATGCATATTCATTTTCTTTACTTGTATTCACTAATTAATAAATAAATGTTTTCCAACCAACATACACGGTTAAGAATTCTTTAGAATTAGTTAATTGTCTACAAGATCTAGAAATTCCAAACCACGCTTTATTGGTATCCTTTGATGTAATTAATTTATTCCCGAGCATTCCGATTGAAGAAAGTAAAACAATTATCACTAATTTGTTAAATTCTTCAAATTTGACAAAAGACCTAGTTTATGATTTAACATTATTATTTGATGTCATATTTAAACAAAACTATTTTCAATTCAATAACATAATATTTAAACAGAAAGATGGCTTAGCGATGGGAAGTAGCACAAGCCCTTTAATTGCAGATATTTTCGTTAATAATTTAGAACAAAGAATTTTTAATAGTGGTGCACTTTTATTAAAAAAGATATTTTGTTGGAAAAGATATGTGGACGACATATTTTGCATATGGTTAGGGACAGAAAGACAATTAAATATATTTTTAAATTTTCTCAATAAATTACATAAAAACATTCAGTTTACATTAGAAATAGGTAAGAATAAGAGTTTAAATTTCTTAGATTTAAATTTAAAAATTTGATAAATAACAAAATAGAATTCAATATTTTTAGAAAAGACACGTACACGGATATCGTTATACACAATTCATCGAATCACCCCTTTTCACAAAAACTTGCGGCGTTTCACTCCATGTTACATAGATTAATTACAATCCCTTTATCTGATCTTAATTATACATCTGAATTAAATCTTATTAAACAAATAGCATATAATAATGGTTATTCTACTAAATTAATAGATAATTTATTACATAAAAAGATAAAACAAAAATTTTTTAAACAATATATCTATCCTAAGTCAACAGATAGAAATAAACAATGGCGTAGAATTTTATTTGTCGATAACAATTTGTCAAAAATAATAACTAAAAATATTCCTAACTCAATTCAGCCGGCCTTTTATACGAGTAACAAATTAAAAAAATACATACTAAATAACAAGGATAGTGATAATCCTATCATGAAATCAGGAGTTTATAGACTTAATTGTAACGATTGCGATAATTTTTATATTGGCAAAACAAAAAGAAATTTTGAAACTAGGGTTAAAGAACATATCAAAGCATTAACTAGCAATATTGATTCTGATTTTGCGAAACATTTAATAGAATATGACCATACATTTGATATTAACACAGGCTTAAAATTTTTACATTTCAACTATAAAATACCTCAAATAAATAATTTAGAAATACTCGAAATTAGGAAAAATGTTAATATTAAGTCTTATATAATAAATACACAGACGAAATTTTTGCATAATCCTATTTTGAATATTTTTCCACGTAACATTCCAAATGACCCATAATAATTAACACCTCGTACCCCCCCCCTCCCCTCACCAACCCCCTCACCCACCCCTTCACCGTAACATATTTGCTTGTTTCAACTTTTAAGATCGTTAGTACACAATAATCCTGAGGAAGAGAACATTGTTCTCGAAACATGTAGATTTTTTAATCTAATATAGTGGTGAAAACAAAGTAATTTGTGTTTTATTTTAATTTGAAAATGCAAACTTTGTTTTCGCATATCTCCATAACAATTGATATTAGGGTACGGTTTCTTGAACATTTTCAACTCATAATCAAGACAGAAATATAGTCCTGCGAGGTTTTTAATGTTTTAAAAATAACCCTCTATAGTAGGGGGGGCCATCATTCTATGAAGAAAATTTTTTTATGATTTCTATTAGGCACAACAAGAAAAGAGTGCTAAATGATGTTTTTAGCTTACTTATAAAATTTCAATGCAATGGGATATCATCTTCTGCCTCTAGATTGACTTTAAAAAACACATATTTTGGAAAAAAATCTCATTTTTAACAATCTTTTCAACAAGATTTAAAAAGTTTAAAAATGCATAAAAAGTAAAATAATTAAACGAAATATACTTATTCGAATTAAATTTATTTATAACAAGTAAACGTTTACAAAAATGCCATTAATATTATTATTTTTATAATATTATAACGAAACAGCCGAAAAATCCTTCATATTATCGAAATTCGGCATGGCTTTCCGAGATAATATTTGGTTTTTTATGAAGCCTTCTCTCTCAGATTTTTTGCACAATGTGGCTGAAGCTTCTGTCACAGTCTTCAGTGCCCTTTCAACGACTTTCTTTCGGCATGGCAGGCGTAGTAATGAGAGTTCTCTTTCTGCTTTTTGGACGACAAATAGTTGGATGTTTTCGTAAGAAATGGATTTCAATATTGATGGATCGGATATATTCTCCTGCCAGTCAATGAGATCCGTATAAGACAATGCATCCAATTTTATAGTAGGTAGTTCAAATAAGTCAGTCAGCATTGCGACTAATAAATTTTCAGGGTGTGAGAAGTAACTGTTTCATTGAATTACAGATTCTATTATGGCTTTCGGTTCTGTGGACAAATATCCTGTTTCAGTGATGAGTTTGAACAGGCGCCGTGCTCCATTTTTACAGGAAGGGTGAATTTTTATAGCAAACCAAGTTGAGGCGTGAGCCTTGACGACATACGTAGCAAGAATTACGAATTTTTTAGAAGGAGATTCCATTAAAACATACAAACGCAGAATTCGATTAGGATGAGTTAGCTATCGGACGTGAGACATTTTGCCTGGCGATTTGTTAACTAAATCTTTAGGACACATGCCTGTTGAAATCGCTGAGACTATTCAGAATGAATATAAGGTAAAAGGTATTAGCACTGAGCAAACATATATAAATATGTTTGGTCAGTGCTAATACCTTGAACAGAAAACTCGGGTAACTCTGTTGAAATACGTTGAAATCGAACATTGAGCATTTTTTCACGTACTTCTAGATCTTTACCGATTCTCCCTGAAAATGTTTTGGATCCCGATGTGCCACCATCAATATGTAGAAACAAGTGCCAAAACGGTACTTCATTCAAATGAAGTAAGCAGATAATCTACTGCAACGGTTTACCTAATCTGTTTTCAAGCAAATGTATGACACCTCCATATTTACCAACGTTCACGTTAGTTCCATCATATGCAACAGCTACCAAAGACGTCATAGATATTTCTGATTTCAAAAAAAATCTGTGATTGCTTGGTCTATACATTTCGATATGCCAGAAGCTGGAGCAAATGCAAATACATTCGTAAATATTCTTACACTTAGAAGACGAAATGTCAAACAACATTTAACTGGTACGGCGAAATTCTTCTAATTTCTTCTTTGGTATTTGAAGGTAGTTTTTCAAAGATTGTTGAATTTCAGATGATATCTTTTCAACGTCACTTTCCCTCGTTTTTTTGGATAGTAGGAATAGAAGCTCTTGATTATATTTCTTCAATTTTTGCAACGACAATATTCTCTATTTCCTAAGTAAGTGGGATCATTATTAGTTTCATTATCACGTTATATCTTTTGCCGATTCCACTCAGAACTTTATAACATCTTCATAGGTTGCAACATATTACTTTTAATATCACTTAAATTACCAAACAACGGATATATCCATTTTGGACGTGTACGAACCATACTAGAAATAAGGAAAACGAACCCGATACAACCTCGCCTAATTGCGGCCAGAGCTATACTGACACGGACTAAATACGTGAACAGTGCGCACGGACGCCCTAGGTGTTCCTCGACTCTCCCACACTCAACCCACTAACCTCTCATACTCGCAATCATGATATACATTGTCTATGCTTGCAGAAAGTTAGGTTTATTGGTTGGAATCCTGATGAGAACATATCTCGAAAAAAAAGAAAAATCGTCATTAATCCGGAGGCAGTTGGACTTATCAGAATGTAATGATATTTTACATATGTTGATTTGAGACCATTTGGCACCTTTTTATCGATGTGCCCCTTAACACTAGAAGCGCCGCCGTCCCATTTTTGTCCCACCCGCAGTTTGATCGTCTATAATTTTTTGTTTTCTTATTTAGGTCGGTGAAACTTTCAGACTTTTAGTAATTTTATGTATTTATATAATTTAAAATGTTTTCAATTTTATAACAATAATAGTTTATTAAAAAAAATAAGATATACCTAGAAGTGCCGCTGGTCCCTTTTTTGTCCCGTCATTGTTTTGAAGAATAATTCGATGTGCGACCAGTGTTCCGGGGAGTTATGGGGGTGGAGGGGTGATGTGTGTGCGAACAAATCATTCATCATTGTTTCTAACAGTTTAGGTGATTGGGTTGTGAAGAAATTGATAGAGCCGTACATCAATAAGGGCAGAAATGTTACTTGTGACAACTTTTTCACTTAACTCTTGTTAGCGGAATATTTGAAGTCCAAATATACTAGTATCGTAAGCACAATCAATAGAGCTCGCAGAGAAATACCCATATCCGTGAAGACCGCAAAAGAAGAATTATACAGTAGGTTTGTGCTAAAAACCGGTGATACCTCCTTGACTATTTATCAGGCTAAATCTAATAAAAATGTTCTAATGCTCAGCACTATGCATTCCAATATAACAATAGACTCTAGTTCAAAGAAAAAACCTGAGACGATATTATTCTACAACAGCTCGAAATATGGAGTAGATGTCGTAGATCAAATGACTCGTAAATATACAGTAAAGGCAGCTTCAAGACGTTGGCCAGTTCATACATTTTATAATTTGTTAGATTTAGCGGGTATAAATGCGTGGGTGTTGTATAAAATAATCAACAACAGCAAAATTAAACGCAGAGACTTTTTATTGCAATTGGGAGAAGAATTGGGAGAAAAT